>PVJN01034334.1:11082-22940 GCA_004026805.1 Lasiurus borealis | reverse complement strand
GTGCAAAAACAAAACAAAAAAACAAAAAAACAAAAAAAAGCAATAGATAGAGAAATTGTTGACAATTTCTGTAGTCTTTCCTAGTTGTGATCAAATTCAGCCTATGGATGGCCTATTTTATACCAAAGATGAAGTGGCGCCCTATTGCAGTCCCGAAGATAGAGGTCATTTTTCTTTACTTTTCGTTAAAAAAAAAAAAAATTTATTTGACCGACATGGCCGGACCAGTTCTTACTTCGTTGTTTGTTTAAACTACCTTCCACTGGTGTTTTACATACTGAAAAAAAAAAAATTATTTTTCACATTTGTTGTTAGTAGAAGCTTGCACCTGCTGTGTTCAGCAGTTTTCAGCATGAAGAGTTCTGGATACTAATTGATAAAGCCAAATGGCTTTCAATTCCATAAGCTTTTCCAGTTCCTTGCTAGCTCCCTTGATTAGTGAAACCTATATGGATGGCCACCAGTAAGCAAAGACACTTTAACAGGTTGAGATTTCTTTTTTGTGAATTTTAAATGAAAGACACTTTCTGATCCTGGTCTCAAGGGCCACTTGTCCAAAAATTTAAAAAAAAATAAAAAATAAAATAAGCATAGTGATATTCTGTTAAGTGGTGAGTGGTCTCCTGAAAAGGTCTCATTGTATTAGTAACTATAGTCTTCCTTCTAAATTCCAACACCTCTTGATTTTGTCTTTGCACCTTAGTCTTCGTCATCATCCACAATGAATTAAGCACCTTGATTCTGCGATGGGGAAGGGTTATCTTTTTGCCTTTTTTTTCATTATATTTTCATATCTTGGTGTTATCAGAAGAAAGACAAAATAGACCTTTTTATTTCGGTATAACTCTGAGACAAGTAGGACCGATAAGATTGAGAATTCTATTAGTGGGATTTAGGTGAGCTTTTAAAATGCTAGTTGACAATCAAGAAATTATGATTTATATTAACAAGAACCAAAACAATTGGGTTTGATCAATCATTAAAGCCAAAGGAGATATATTTGCATTGAGAATGATGCCAAGCTTTCTCTAAAGTGAATTAAATTGATGGAACAAACATCCCTGCATATTTGGTTCATGAAATCCATATTCAACCTTTACTGTTTTACCTGAAACTAAGGACAATGAAACTTTGTTAATTGGACCATGCCCTAGAATTGCTTTTTGAATGACTCATTAGAATCTAAGTGAAACACTTTTCACAAATTAAGTCATAGGAACCTGTCTTAGTCCAGAATAAGAGGGAAATGCATTAAGTGCACTGTAAAAGAAATCAGAGTTGGCTTTTAAAAACTATTAAAAAATTAAAAGATAAATCTTTTTTTCCATTGTATCAACAAGGGTAATGAGTTTGACTTACATGAAAGTGTCAATATTTCACTATTTATGACCTACAAACAGAAGCTGAAATAGACCCGGTTCTCTGATTTGCAACACCATGGATTGCAAATTCAAATTTAGATAGGGAGTCACTATCTTTTGTGATCAAATTAGAAAAAAAAAATGTATCCAAGAAAATGTAACATGCTACGGAGAAATTTGAACTGGTCACACCCATCCTTATGGTTTTCCATGCTTTAAGAGAGAATCCTAGCTTTCTACTTCCTTCTGTTCCACCTCTCCTGTATTTTAAGGGTGGCACTTATGTTTTATCTTTGAGAAGTGGGCCCCTGCGTTTCAGGGGGTATAAGCAAACATGTATGAGAAATATATTTTCTCTTTCTTTTTTTCACTCTCTGAACTCTTTGTATAAATAAGGATTATCCTGGGCATAATTCATTTGAATATGAAACCAACATGCTTTCTTTTGTTTCTGTAAAAAAATAATAATAATAATGTGATACAAAGAAAGTCTCATTTACACAACCAACAATGAGGCTGAGAGGTAGCTACCATGTGGCTGATGAATGTGCCTAGGTAACTTCTTGTTTCTATTCAAAACTACTGCTTTATTTATACATTCAGAAACATTTTTTTCAACTATGAAATTTTAATGATCTCATTTTTTTAAGCCACTTCAGGCAAAAGGAAATTACCTATAATTTTATGTATCCATGTGTGTTTTGTGTTTGGATTTTTTATATCATGCCATTCTATACAATATCTTCTTTCAAGTCAAAAAAGAAAAAAAGAAAAAATGGCACACGTTCAGACTTGCATCTGTCATCTCACCTAATAATTGTTTTTTTAAGAGTCATGTCTGGGGAGGGACGGGGGCGGAAAGCATCAACAGGTAAGCAGCATTACCATGTATTAAAAATAAAACAACCCAAAATCTCTGTTCCATATATGCAAACATCAAAATCCTAATTTAATCAGCACTAGTTTCGTTGGATATTTTTTATCTTATTCATGTCTGTAATTTTTTTTTAAGTATTTTGATTCACCAAGTTTTCGAGCATCTATTTCGGTATTCAATTTTTACCTTTCAATTTTAATTGCCAACACTTAACCTAAATATTAGAAAACAAACTGAAGCCAGAATCCAAAAGGGATAAACACTATCTCATCCCAACTCTGGTAAACAAGAACACTGGATGAGTACGGTTGTTTTATTTTTGTTTTCAATAATAAGGGATTGCCAGGTGTGGCCAAATATGTCTAGTGACTGGGGGCTGCTCAGTGCATGACCAGGAGGATTTCTGAAGAAAAGGACCCTGTGGGAAATCAGTGTGATACTGGCAGGGGCTGGTGACTGTCCTTGAACATCGCCACGTCTTAAATATTTCAAGTGACATAACAATCTTAAAAAAAAAAAAATCCTCTGACTCCAGTTTGGTCAGGTTAGTGTGTTTCCCTGGTAGATTTCAATTGGTCAGGTGTTGTCTCCATGCTTCACTTGAATCAATTCTTCCTGTGACCTTAAAGGATCTGCCACACTTGACAGCATGTAAGACTCACCTTCAACCTTTCCTAATGAAAAACTATATGGTGTTAAAAGCACTCACCTTAGAGCGGGAAGGCTGAGAGCAGCAGGTGGATAGATGAAATTGGAAGTTCGCTGTATCTACAGAATTTATCAATCTTTTGCAACATTGATTTAAAATTATTTTCATGTATAATGCCCCCCCCAGTACTTCTATTTTTCCATCCAAAAACAACAACATTTGATTTGAATAATTGGAATACCATTAAATACCTGTGTACTTTTTTTTACAGTGGTCTAAAATCTCCATTAGTGAAAAGTGAGATTTGATTTAAATAGGACTTTCACAGTCTTCTTCACGATTGAAGAATTTCCATGTGCTGTCTAGACAGATTACAATGTTAGTCGGAGACTAAAAATACATTTGACAATCGAGTCTCATGCTTCATTTGAGCACACAAGCCGCTGCAGATGAGCTGATAAGCAGAGAAAAAATTCTTAAGTGGGTTTCCGTGATAAATGTTTTCATGGGATATAAAAGCAAATGAAAGGATAATATTTATGCGGGCGCGCAGTACAACCTTCAGCACTTGTGAGGGTCACTTCCCAATAAAGTTAAAACATGCCACGGAGCCCCTTGATCTGTATTATCTCGTCCACAGTAGGGAGTCAAGGAAGAGATTTTGTTTTCGTTATTGTGGCTGGCACGCTTCCGCCTTTGGCGCTCCCTGGGACTGACAGCCGCTCACTGCAGTCAGAGGGACTGATGTAATTGCAGCAGGCTCATTGATCCTGTACACTGTCCCCTTCCTGTGGCAGAGTGATAGTGGCATTTCATTAATGAATCCATTCATTTTACAAATGACATCCACTGTGGCAGTGGAGGACAGTGGAGTCTAACAGTTTTCACCAAATGTGTTTAAATATGTAATGAGTCTTTTCATCCAAATGCTCTTGGTCTTGGCTGTCCTTTGGCGATGACATAGTTCAAGAGAATACAAAAGCTAAATATAAGATCCCTGAGTGGCCCCCAAAATTGTTTATGATACAGGGTAGGGAACTCACCCCAGATTGTTGACCTGTTATCTTTGGTTTTATACCCCAATACATATTCATCTTCATTCTCTCTCTCGCTCTCTTTCTCTCATACACACACACACACACACACACACACACACACACACACACACACACAATGAATGGCTTCTCGATTTTCATTTCTTTGTATTTGGGGGAGGAGAAATGATGTTTCAAGAAATGCTTCCTTCACTCAGAAGCGCTAAAGCTAAAGCAGAAGTTAGCTCAAGCTTGGAACCTGCAGGAAGAAGCACTAGGCCACTGAGTCACACTTTCCTCCCATTTTCTCTCCAGTTCATCACCCCATGACCAAATCGCAGAAATACAATCACTCTCAATTTTTGAAGGGCTAATTATCTACTTTGTGCATTTCTTTTACATTTTCTTTTCAACTAGTAGGACTTGGGGCTTGAGTATTTTTGTGTTTTTTTTTTTTTTTTTTTTTTTTTTAGCATGCCACCCTGAGGGTGGAAAAAGAAACAATTGGAAATAAGATTCAAATTCGTATATTTTGCTCTTTGTTAAGTATTGGTTTATTGAAGGAGTTTGAAATCATTTGTAAAAATTAATGTCAGAGCATTATATAGCATTGATTTTTTTATTACCCATGGTGTCCCTTTCCCATCTACCACAAATAATTGAGAGTTGACTGTATTCTTATAGAACATAAAGGAAAAACACACACACATACAAAAAAAAAAGCTGTACCAAGAATTTGGCTTCTCTCAAAAGAAAGCTGTTTTGGTTTCGTTTATCTTTAAAACTTGAACCAGTAGAAAAGGTTAACTCAAAATTCAGTTATGAAAATATAATTGCTCTTAGTTAAATACACACTTATCCCTATCTTAAATCTTTCACACACACAAAAAAAAATTTTTTGTTTTGTTTTTTACTTTGCATTACTGTGTTAAGGCTGAATGACCTTGACACTCCAGTGGATTTATTTAAATAATCATTTCAAATTTAAATAATGTCCAAAGTGTAACTTTACTGTTACACATTGTATCTTAGGCCCCCTGGTCTTAGATTATTAAGAAAGATGCTCTGTCCTCCCTAAGTGTTATTCCCTCAGATATAAAAAAGGAGTTATTCCATAATTTTCAGGAACTGTAAATGCTATTTCAGAGAGACACTTGAAAAAAGTTTTCTCCATTCTGGAAATCAATGCTTTCATTTCCTTAAAGAGAAGAATTGGAATATTCAAAAAACATATAGGTGAAAGTGTTCTTGCTATGAAATATTCAGTTTCTTTTAAAAGATGGGACAGCTTCTATTAAAAACCCTTGCTTCAGGCCATATTTGACTTCATGGAACTTCTAGATCATCATTTCATTTTTGAACTTAATTTAAGAGCATTTTGTACTGCTGTCTCTTTCATGGAAAGTTCTGTAATTCTATGGTGTTTCTGGTTTTATTTTTAATATTTTCATCTGTACCACAGTCAAACTAGCTACCAATCCCCCCATTCCTTGGGCTTTCTGTAGATCAGTGGATGTTAGGTTTAAACTTCTGTTTTATTTGATGAAGCTTTCAATAAAAAATGGAAATAAAATCAACCTAATAGGGCCATTGTATTCTTCACTTTGCCAGAGATGGGTTGGGGAAGGGGCTGGTGGGAGGGAGCAATGTATATATATATATTAAATTATTTATACTGCTGCTTCCTACAGAATTCCTCAAAGAAAGAACAATCCATGGAAACAAAAAGTGAGAGAGAGGGGAGCATTCTGTTCATGCAAGGAGACATGAGAAAATTACTATTTGGAGATTGGGGTGGGGATGGGGAATAGACCATTTAGATCTTTCTAAGATCTTGTACATTCTTTCCATTTTTTAGGCTTTAAAATCTGGCGATCACCCAGCTCCTATATCCAAACATGTCTAATATCTATCAGCTACTTGGTACTTCCTGTGTGAAGGCCAGAAGATAGTTATATGTAACACTATAAACATGTAGTTTTTACCCCGGCAAGAATTAAATTCCAGGTCAACCAAACTCAGACATGTCTATTTCTCAAGCTATGGATGGCAATGGTAAGCCAATAATCAGAATCTATCTTTCTCTGGTCCAGAAAAATCCAAACTAATTCAGAGCTCATATTCAAGGGCCAAAAATATTCTATGCTATAATAATATGCATTTGCTGTTTTAAGGAGATTTGGTTCTACTCCAGAAGACAGGAAAAGAAAAAGATGAATAAAATGTACATGACATGTTAAACACAACAAAGTAAGTGACCTTTAAGAAAGATGAGAGTGATGTCAGAGGAATGGAGGCATAAGGGCAAGTCTCTCCCCCGCCCCTTGCCCCTTGACCCCCAGAGATTTCTACAAGTTTACCAAATATAAATCAACAAAGAAATCCCGCCGCAACAGAGGTGCATACCTGAGAAACCCACACACTGAAACAACTAAAGGTAGGCAACTTGAATCAATGGAGAGATGAGAAGGGAGGGAAGCACAGACAGGCCATAGATGCAGTCCTGCAGCCAGGAACTCCTGGCTTGGTTGGAGAGGGGAGAAAGCCAGAATGACCAGGCATTTCCCTTGGCTGCACAGAAGAAACATTGGAGTTACAGGGGCTGGGGGACAGCCCAATAGGATGAGCAGTGAGAGAGTGAACAGTGTCTGAGTCAGAACACAGGGTTCTGCTGGCTGGCTCTCCACTGTCAGGCCAGGTGGTGGTGTTTCAGACAAAAAGATGGAAACCACAGAGCCCTGCTGATGGTTGGACTTCTAAAACTTGCCTCCCGTTACCCTTGGAGTTGAGTCCAGAAGTATATTATGTTAACCAAGAGCTGATGCAGCAGAATTAGTTTCCCTCTGGGACCAATCCCCCAGAGAGGTGCTGGGGGTGGGACCCCATGGCGGTCAGGGGTCACATTACAGTGAGGGCAAGACAAACTCCACCCCCAAGCAGCCCAGCTGTACTGTCTTAGGAAGCCGAGAATGTTCAAGACTAGGAGACCGCAGAGGTAAAAATCTTGCAATTCAGTCTGATTTACTTAAAAATAGTGGAAACATATCTTCAGAGATAAATGTGGAAGCAAAGGAGGATAGCAAATAACATGAAAGCCAGAAAGAAAATGTAGAATCACCAGAAACCAGGCTGGAACACATGGAAATATGTAATATAAATGACATTTCAAGATTGCAGTTCTGAAAATATCAGCGAGATACAAGAAATCTCAGTAGGCAATTTGGGACATTCAAAAAAAAAAATCAATGAACAAAATGAGGATTTTACCAAGGAAATTGAAACTTTTAAAAAAGACTAATCAGAAATCTTGGAATACAGCATGCAATTAAAAAGATTAAGAGTATACTACTAAGCACAGAAAATAGAACCAATCATACAGAGGAGAGAATTTGTGATATTGAAAATAGAAATAAAGAAATGATATAGGGGGAGAAGAGAGAGATTTGTGAATAAAGAAAAATCAAAGAGCTCTATGAGACCTATCTGACTCGATCAGAAAAATCTATATAAAATTATAGTTATTATGGAGGAGAAAAAGAAGCATGGAATGGAGAGTCTTAAAACAAATAGTGGATGAGAACTTCCCAAATCTATGCGAAGAACTAGATTCTCGAATCCAAGAAGCAAACAGTACACCTAGTTTCCTCAATCCAAAGAGGCACTCTCCAAGGCACTTCATATTGAAACTGTCAAAATATTAGGACAAAGAAAAATTCTCAAAGCAGCCAGGGAAAGGAAGGAAGTGATTTACAAAGGAAACCCATAAGAATTTCATCTGACTTCTCAGTAGAAACTTTACAAGCCAGAAGAGAGTGGAACCAAAAATTCAAACATCTAATAGAGAGAAATTACCAGCCACAAATAATATGTCCAGCAAAATTATCCTTTAAATATGAAAGAGAAATAAAGATGTCCCTAGACATACAAAAGCTGAGGTTTTTTTCATCAGAAAATCTCCATTGCAGGAAATACCCAAGGGAGTTAGTCTACTTGAAATTAAGAACATAAAGTCATAATACTATGAGTAATATCACCAAAAATTTATCAACAGAGATAATTTGTGAAAACACACACAAAAGGTCAGGAGAGTTCAGAACTGGCAAAGAAATATGAAGATTAGATGTATTCAAGAAAGAAAAAAAAAACTATAGTATATATGCAACTTCATTTTTTATAAATCTAATGGTAACCACACATAAAAATCCTCAAGCTAGGACATATAGTTTAAAAAAGAGGGAAGATGAATGGCATATTACCAAACAAAAACAACAGACAGAAACAAAGAAAAAAAAAAACAATACCGGCATAGAGCTACCAGAAAACAAAAGATAAAATAGCTATAGGGAATCATCATACCTCAATAACTCACGTAACATAAATGATCTGAATTCACAAAGAGGCACAGAGCAGCAGAGTAAAAAACAAACAAACAAAACAAAACAACAACCAACAACACATGCAAACAAGAGACTTCTAAGCTGCAGGACAAAGGTTGATTCGAAGTAAAAAGGGTGTATAATTATTCTCCAAGCAAATAATGTCCACAGAGAAAGCAGGTAGCCATACTTATAACTGACAAAGTGAAATTCAAAATAACATGAGACAAAGAGGGACACTTATAATGATAAAGGGAACACTGCATTAAGAAAACATACACTTCTTAAAATATATGCACCCAACCAGGGAGCACCAAAATATATACAACAATGACTCACAGAACTAAAGGAGTAAACAGTTCAAAAACGCATAGTTGGAGATATTAATACTTTATCAATAGCACTAGACAGATAAGCCAAACCAAAGTTAAGAAATGTCCTTAAATGAAACACTAAACCAAATGGACATAAGTCACATTTACAGAACTTTCATTCCAGAACATCAGGTTATACATTTTTCTGCAGTGCATATGTAACATTCTCAAGGATAGACCATATGTTGGGTCACAAAACTAGCATCAACAAATTAAAAAAGACTGAAATTATACCAAGGATATTCTCTGACCATGATGCCTTAAAATTAGAAATTAACTGCAAAAAGGAAGTAAAGACACCCATACAAATAATGTGGAGATTAAACAACATACTACTATAAAATGATTAGGTCAAAGAAGAAATAAAAGATATATAGAGATAAATGAGAATGATAATACAACATATTAAAACCTCTGTGATGTAGCAAAAGCAGTAATAAGAGGGAAGTGTATATCATTACAGACCTATCTGAAGAAATAATAACCTAACATCACATCTTAAAAAACTTAAAGAAAAAGCAATCCAAAGTCAGAAGAAAGGAAATTAATAAAAATTAGAGCAGAATTAAATGAAATAGAAAACAAAATGTTTTATTGATTTTATATAATCTAAGAGCTGATTCTTTGAGAAGATTAATAAAATTGACAAACTAGATAAGTTCTTAGAAATATATAACCTTCCTAGACTAAATCATGAAGAATTGCAAAATATAATAGACAAATCAGCAGTGAAGAAATTGACACAACCATCAAAACCTTCCAAAAAAAAAAAAAATAAAAAACTTCCAGGACCAGATGACTTCACCAGTCATTCTATCAAATATTCAAAGAAGATTTAAAACTTCTCTCAAATTCTTGAAAAGAAAGCAAACAAACAAACAAACAAAAACCCACAATTAAAGAAGCAATACTTCTTAATACATTCTATGAGGTCAATACTTACTAACACATTCTATGAGGTCAGTATAACCCAGATACTAAAAACTGGCACAGATAAATACACACAAAAAAACCCTACAGACCAATATTTCTGATGAATACAGATGCAGAAATCCTAAACAAAATACTAGCAAATCAAATACAACAGTCAAAAAATAATACATCACAACCAGGGTTAAGGAAGGAGGAGGAAAAGTTCATTCAGGGGCAAAAGGATGGTTCAACATATGCAAATCAATCAATGTAACACACCACATTAACAACAGAAAGGATAAAAATCACGTGATCTAACTAGATACAG
Organism: Lasiurus borealis; assembly: GCA_004026805.1. Lineage (NCBI taxonomy): Eukaryota > Metazoa > Chordata > Mammalia > Chiroptera > Vespertilionidae > Lasiurus > Lasiurus borealis. Next base: position 13,029 of record PVJN01034334.1, on the reverse strand, counting down.
AAAAATCATCTGGCAAGATACAACATCCATTTATGATTAAAACATTAAAATAGAAATAGAAGGAAAGTATCTCAACATAATAAAGGCCACATATGATAAGTTCTCAAGTTAATATCATACTCAATTGTGAAAAACTGAAAGCTTTTTTTTTTAAGATCAGAAACAAGACAATGATGTCCACTATTATTACTCTTATGTAACATAGGGTTGTAAATCTAGCCAGAGCAATGAGATAAGAGAAAGAAATAGAAGGCATTCCAATAGGAAGGAAGAAGTCCTTTTTGTGCACAACATGATTCTGAATATAGAAAACCTTAAAGACTCCACCAAAAAACAATTAGAAACAATAAACAAATGCAGTCAAGTTGCAGGATACAAAATCAATATGCAAAACTCCATGGCCTTCCTGTATACTAACCACAAAACTTCAGAAAAAAATGGGGAAATAAAGAAATATTTTTGCAACTGCAACCAAAATAATAAAACCTCTAGGAATAAACAACATGAAAGACCCCCACTGAAAATTACAAAGCATTATTAAAAGAGATTGGAAAAGACACAATAAAGGAAAAAAATATTTCTTGTTCATGGATTGGATGAATCAACAGAGTTAAAAATGACCATATTACCCAAAGCAATATACAGTTTTAATGCAATCACCATCAAAATCCTAATGTCATTGTTTAAAGAAAAAGAGAAATCAGATTTTTATGAAATCACTAAGGACCCTAAATAGCCAAAGAAATCCTGATAAAAAGAGAAGCAAGCTGGAGGTATCACACCACCTGACTTCAAGTTATACTATAGAGCTATGATAATCAGAACAACATGGTACTGGCAGAGAAACAGACACAGATCATGGAACAGAATTGCGAACTCAGCTATATAACCATGTGTCTATGAACAGATAATTTTTGACAAGGAGCCAGAAACACACAATGGAGTAAAGATAGTCTCTTCAATAAATGGTACTGGGAAAACTGGAATGCCACATGCAAATGAATGAAACTGTACAGTTCCTATGTACAAAAATTCAAGATAGATCAAATACCTAAATGTAAGAATTGAAACAGTTAAGCTACATAGAAGAAAATATAGGTACCAAACTTATGGACCTTGGACATAGGGAACAATTTTATGAACATGACTCCAGAGGCAAGGAAAGCTAAGGCAAAAATAAATAAATGGGACAAATCAAACTAAAACACTTTTGCACAGCAAAAGAAACTGACAACAAAACAAAGAGGGAGCCAACCAGATGGGAGATGATTATTTGCAAACAGTAGCTCTGACAAAGGTTTAATTTCCAAAATATATAGAGAACACATAAAATTCAATACCAAAAAACTACCCAATCAAAAAATGAGCAGAGGATCTGAAAATATACCTTTCCTATGAAGACATATAAACAGCCAATAAATATATGAAATGATGTTCAACCTCACTGGCAATTAGGGAAATGCAAATCAAAATTACAATGAGAATCCCAAACCCTTTCTTGATTAAAAACAAACAAACAAAAAAAAACTTACAGGAAATGGGGATAGAGAGATTATACCTCCACATAATAAAAGCCTTATGTGACAAACCTATAGCCAACATCATACTCAAGGGACAAAAACTAAAACCATTTCCCCTAAGAACAGGAACAAGACAGGAATGCCCACTGTCACCACTCCTGTTCAATATAGTACTAGCCATAGTGATTAGACAAGAAGAAATACAAGGCATCCAAATTGGAAAAGAATAAGTTAAACTGTCATTATTTGCAGATGACATGATATTGTACATAGGGAACCATAAAGACTCCATCAAAAAACTAAATTTAATAAATGAATTGGGCAATGAAGCAAGAATCAAAATTAACACCCATAAATATATGGCTTTTTTTAAATACCAATAATGAACTCACAGAAAGAGAAGCAAACAAACAAAAATCAATCCCAT
>PVJN01034334.1:0-10982 GCA_004026805.1 Lasiurus borealis | reverse complement strand
ACCCAAAGCAATGTATAGATTTAATGCAATCCCCATTACAATACCAATGGCATATTTCACAGACCTAGAACAAACTCTCCAAACATTCATATAGAATAAAAAAAGACCTGAATAGGTGCAGCAATCTTAAGAAGAACAAAGTTGGAGAGATCACAATACCGGATATCAAGCTATATTACAAAGCCACTGTTCTCAAAACTGCCTGGTACTAATCAAAAACAGACATATAGACCAATGGAACCAAACAGAGAACCCAGAAATAGATCCAAGCCATTATGCTTAATTAATATTTGACAAAGGAGGCAAGAACAGTCTTTTCAATAAATAGTATTGGGAAAACTGGACAGATACATGCAAAAAAATGAAACTAGACTACCAGCTTACACCGTACACAAAATAAACTCAAAATGGATAAAGAACTTAAACATAGTATGGGAAACCATAACAATCTTAGAATCCATAGGCAGCAAAATATCAGACATACATCAAAGCAGTATCTTTACTGATACAGCTCCTAGGGCAACGGAAACTAAGGAGAAAATAAATGGGACTATATCAAAATAAAAAGCTTTTGCACAGCAAAAGAAACCACCAACAAAACAATAAGAAAGTCCACTGTGTGGGAGAACATATTTGTGAATATTATATTCGATAAGGGCCTAATCTCCAACATTTATAGGGAACTCGCACATCTTAACAAAAGGAAGATAAACAATCCAATAAAAAATTAGGCAAAGGTCTTAAACACTTTTCGAAAGTGGACATACAAAAGGCCAAGAAACATGAAAACATGCTCAAAGTCATTAATCATCTGAGAGATGCAAATCAAAACAATGAGATACCATCTCACATCTGTCAGTAAGGCTATCATCAACAAGTCAACAAATAAGTGCTGACGAGAATGTGAAGAAAAAGGAGCCCTCCTGAATTGCTGATGGGAATGCAGACTGGTACAGCTATGGAAAATAGTATGGAGTTTTCTTTAAAAAAATTAAAAATGGAACTTCCATTTGACCCAGTAATCCCACTTCTGGGAATATATCCTAAAAATTCAGAAACACCAGTCAGAAAGGACATATCCACCCCTATATTCATAGCAATACAATTTACAGCAGCTAAGATTTGGAAACAGCCTAAGTGCCCGTCAGCAGGTGAGTGGATTAAAAAACTGTGGTCCATCTACACAATAGAATACTACCCTGCTGTAAAAAAGAAAGAACTCTTATTCAACAGCATGAATGATCTTGGAGAACATTAAGTAAGTGAAATAATCCAGTTGGAGAATGATAAATATCACATGATGTCACTCATTTGTGGACTATAATGAACAACATAAACTGATTAACAAAAATAGATCCAGAGACAGAGAAGCATCCAACAGACGATCAAACTTCAGAGGGAAGGCAGGATGGTGGTAAGGAATCAACCCAAGGACCTGCATTCATTCATATAAGCATAACCAATGGACACAGACACTAGCGGGTAAGGGAATGTGCTGAGGGGTGGGGGTGGCCAGGGAGAGATCAATGGGGGGAAAAGGAGTCATATGTAATATTATATGTAATACTTTAATCAATACAAATTTAAAAAAAACTACAATGAGATAACACCTCACACCTGTTAGAGTGGCCATTATCAACAAGATAAGCACTAACAAGTATTGGAGAGGTTATGGAAAAAAGCGAAACCTCATTCACAGTTGGTGGGAACCTAGACTTGTACAACCACTATGGAAAGCAGTCTGGAGATTCCTCAAAAAATTAAGACTGTAATTACCATATGACCCAGCAATCCCTCTCCTGGGGTTTATACCTGAAAAACTCAAAATCATGTATTTGCAAAGATATGTGCACTCTTTTGTTCATATCTTTGGTGATCAAGACATGGAAACAACCCAAGTGCCCTGCAATAGAAAACTGGATAAAGAAGTGGTACATATACACTATGAACTACTATCAGCCATAAGAAAGCATGAAACTGCACCATTCTTAACAACATGGATGGACCTTTAGAACATTATGCTATGTAAAATAAGTCAGCCAGAAAAGGCTAAGAACTATATGATTTACTCACATGTGGGATATAAAACTGAAATTCATGAATGCAGTCAGCTATGTGGTGGTTGCTAGAGGGAAGAGGGTGGGAGGAAAGAGGGTAGCTAATATAAGGCAATAGAAGAAGATATGACTTTGGGTGGTGTAAACACAGTGCAATAGACAGATCTTGTAATATACAAACCCACACCCTGGAACCTATATGTTTATGTTGACCATTGTCACCCCAATTTAATTAATAAATATTTTTGAAAGAAAGATGAAATGATTAGGGTTTCTTAGAATGAAGAAATAAAAAGACCAAAAAAACTCCATACATGTACATATATGTATGTATTCGTTATGCACTAAATATACACAAAACACTATATAGCCAAAAATAGACCAAGAAAACACCACACACTACATATACATGAGAAATCTGAGGCATTCACTGTATTTGAGGTCTTAATTTGGATAGGCTTTGTAACCCATAGCAGCCTATCAGGCAACTAGTTAATTTCAGTTACTTGCTTTCCCTTTTCTCAGAGGAAGCAAGCATGTTTCATTGATTCCTTCCTTCTGTTGCCTGCCTCGCTCGAACCAAAACTCCAATCCTTGTAACACACCACCCGTGGGGAAGGATGATGAGGCAGAGGGAGAAGCAAGAGATGAACACTGCAGAACATTTGACTAGTATGGTCCTTCCCCTCCTCTTGTATCTTACCTTAAATGAGCTAACCTACACCATGCATTTCCCCTTGCTCCTTCCTGTGGAAAATTGATTTAAATCTATTTAATAAGTTCTGAGCTTTCAGCAAACAGTGTGGGATAAAAGTAGGTTTAAGTTGTTAGTATGGAAAATACAATAATTGACAATAACACAAGAGCCTGGTTGGCATGGCTCAGTGGTTGAGCTTTAACCCATGAACTAGGAGATCATGGTTGGATTCCTGGCCAGGTCATGCACATGTCCAGGTTACTGGCCCAGTCCCCAGTGGGGGGTATGCAGGAGGCAGCCAATCAATGATTCTCTCTCATCATTGATGTTTCTCTCACTCCCTTCCTCTCCAAAATCAATAAATATATGATAAAAATAGTAATAATACAAGAATAAACTCTGTTTCACGTACTCACAACTATAAACCTCCTTTTGCCCCATCCTGTGTTTATTTGGCCTATGAACATTTCTTTATTCAATGACTAGTACATGGAGATATATCTAGTACATGGAGACTATCACTGCATCAAGGTAATTTCCCAATGACATCTTCAGGCTTTAATATACCTAAATACCCAAGAGGTTGTAGAGAGAGCTAACCAGTGTCCAGGTTTTAAGAGTGTGTTGTGTATATGCCCTTTCCCTATATGAGTATCTATTCACCTTGTATTTCTTGGCTAGAAAAAAAGAAAGTTAGAAGAGAAAGCTGGAAGAATGGAATTATCAGAGAGTATAAGAAAATAAGACTAGAATAAAGATAATTTTATGCACATTCTAACAGGATTTTCTTAGTGGTCCTTTTATGTTGTTCCATTTGTTTTCAGAAATTATATACTTTTAAGAAGACAATTATACTACCACCACCACCCATATGCACACAAAATTTTTGCAGGGTATTAGTGAACTTTCTGAAATGCATCCATAGACTGTTGATTTTTAAAAAATCCTTTGTTTCAAGATATAAATATATGAGAAAGAAGACTAAAGAATGAAGGAAACATGGCCTCCTTTGTATAACATTAACCATGATTTCTTGACTTCATATCAGTGTATTTTCTAATGATTTATAATTTTCCTCCCAAAAGAGCTCAGTGTTTTGTCAACTCTCAATAGTTCCAATGAAGTTCATATTTAGTAATGCTTTTCTAAAAGAATGCTGACGAAGATAATCCTTTTAGCTGCTCTCTAAACGTAGTAAAGTGAAAAGTAGTATATCTCAATCTCAGATGATTTAAGTATTTCTACATTTTCTGCAAAAGAATATCATTTACAATATGGATGAAAAAGTTTCTCATATATTACCTGGCTGGTGTGCTCAGTGGTTGAGTGTTGACCCATGAACCAAGAAATTACTGATTGGATTCAGATCAGGGCACATGCCCTGGTTTCGGGCTGGATCCCCAATAGAGAGCATGTGAGAGACAGCCAATCAATGATTCCCTTTCATCATTGATATTTCTATCTCTTTCCTTCTCCCTTCTTCCTGAAGCTAATTGGTGATTCTCTTTCTTTGATGTTTCTATCTCTCTATCCCTTTTCCCTTCCTATCTCTCTAAAAATCAATACAATATATATATTTTTTAAAGTTTCTCACCATGGCTGGTTTGGCTCAGTGGATAGAGTGTTGGCCTATGGACTAAAGAGTCCTGGGATTGACTCTGGTCAAGGGCACATGCTGGGATTGCAGGCTTGATCCCTAGTGTGGGGCATGCGGGAGGCAGCCAATCAATGATTCTCTCTCATCATTGATGTTTGTGTATCTCTATCCTTCTCCCTTTCCCTCTGAAATCAATAAAAATATATTTTAAAAGGGTTTCTCATATATCAAAAGGCTCTCTTTTTATTTAAATCTTCAGAGACACAAGGTGTACTCTCCCAGGATCTTTCTCCACCCTTAGGTAGTTGCAGGTTACTGTTGTGACAAAGTGGTCACCAGGTGGCGCTGCTGCATCAGTCTCAAGTGTATTCCAAACCCAAACCCCAGATTCTGAATCCCCAAACAAAACCAGTAAGGTGAGGTATTGCTGTAAGAGCAAGAGTCACCGCTAACTGAGCCTTCACTGTGTGCCAGGCCCTGTGCCATATGCCCCATCTACTTGAATTCCCACAACCCTCACAAGAGTGCTCTGAGTAGGTACTGCCATTGTCCCCATTTTTCAGATGAGACTTGGAAAGTTTGGGCATTCTACCCAGGGAGCTACAACCAGGAAGGACTAGAGTGTGCTTTTAAAAAACACATGCACAGTCTCAACCCCTGGGTTTTAAGGTTTCATTTTCTGCGGTGACTTTGGGAAATGCCAATCAAGAGGACATTAAAATTTTTTTTTTTCCAAAAGGTCACCTTACTTGGCCTGAGATTATGTGACCTCTGTAGAAGAGGGCATTGGAGATCATTCTAATCACACTGGTTACAGAAGCCCAACACAGTTCACATTTTCCATCCCAGAAATAACTTGCTGTTTTCAATCATCGCTCTGATTTGTTCTGGAAAGAAGAACCTAACTACCAAATAGATAGGCATAGCTTCTCATTGCCTCATTCATTTAACAGTGCTGAGCACAGACACTCCGCGCACATTTTAATGAGACAAAGATAAGACAGACATGGTTCTTGTTTACAAGGATGTCCTGCTCTAGTAGGCAGGGACTATGACAGCAATGTCGCTTGAAATAAGGCCAGGGAACTTTGTGGGCAATATGTCCCAGCCTTTCATGGCTGGATGCAAACTAGACAGGAAAACTGCCTGGTCTGAATGCAGTCAAGTCTCCGCTCATGCACACACAGGGAAGATCTTCCGGGCCCCTTGCTGCTGCCTTTTTCTTAGATATTTCGCCGTTACCCTTTCCCCAGGTCACCTGGAACATTTAACTCATTGACAGCAAGAAAGAGTAGAATTGGCTATTCTGGTCGCAACTCTAGTAACAGCTATGACTTATTATCACTGATCTTTTCAGAGTCATTCCAGGGAAGGGCTGGCCTCATTTTAAACATGAGAGAACCGGGGCTTTAAAAAGTTACATGAGTCAGCCATGTTTTCAGGATACAAGCTTGAGATCAGCTAGATACAAAGCCAAAGATTTTCCTCTTATGTAGTGCTGATCCACTGATATGACTCGGAGGGATACATGTCTTGTTCAAAATAACTTTCCTATTATCTGACATTTCACCAGTATCATTTTATTCGTGATCACAAAATATTGGGAAAAGATCTTGGAGCCTCGCGTTAGGTGACTCCACAAAACATTTTTTTTTTTTTTGCTCTCTCTCTCTAAACTCTAGCTTCTTTACCTGTCAAAATGCATACCTTTTACCTCTCAGAGGGGTGACCAGGATAAAATGGGCAATGAGTATGTCATGTGTAAATCCTCTAATAATTAATTATGAAAGAAACCAAAAGCAATACCTAATTTTAATTCTTTCAGTTCTGAATTTCCCCTTAAAGCACAAGACATTCCCATGAAAGTAACTCCTGACAGTCAAGGGCAAGATGGCTATCTGAGAAGATGGAAGGAGGCAAGAGGACAACAGAGCCAGGGTTCATGGTCAGCTACTTTGCAATGTTGCCCCGATTCTGGAGGCTTAAAACCTTTGGCTTCCAGGCCACAAGATCAAGAGCACACAGAAGCTGAAGCTGTTGGTTGAGCTAAATCCCTCCACAACTTCAGATGTTAATCCTTTAACATCACCCAATCCACAAACACACTCTGCCTTGTTGGAATCTCCAACATAGTGCCATGTCCTGTAAAGGCAGCTACTGAGAGAGGGGGCCAAGCCTTAACCACATATGCATATCATATGTGGGAGCTGCAAACAGGATGGAAGAACTGGGGGTAGGACCATCTCCAGACTTCAAGTCCATGAGGTATGCTTATTCCAATATATAGATGGGATCAAAAGAGTCATACCAATAAACATGTTGCATCAGACGCAAATATTTCCAGGACAAGTGATTGCTATTAGGAAATGAGAATGAGATCTGGCCTTTAAAGTGTCTGAAAAAGTCTAAGGAGCTTGAGATAGTGGTTGTTAAATATATGACTCATTCTGCCTTTTTGTCTGCTACCAGTCTACTCTCTCAGGGTTGACTTGTTTAATTTTTTTTCTTTCTGCTAAAATACAACAATGTCAAAAAGAAACATGCATATGTGATAAATGATCAACAATGATTTTCACAAACTGAATACATAGGAGTAATGAAGAAACAAAATATCAAGCTCTCAAGAGACACTGCCCTCCCGAGATCCTTCTACTCATTTCCCCCACCGACCCCTTACTTTGAATTCTAACAACCTGAATGATTTTGTCTGATTCTTACTTTATATAAATGCAGGTTGGCTCAGCTTTGAGGAGAATGTCAGTGTCATGCATGAATAGAGGACCAATACTTTTGCTTGTGTTTGAAACTCCAAGAAATCTATTGTTCTAAGCATAAAGTGATATTATTCAAACCTTAAAGATCCCCAGTTTCAGAGATGGCATGAACTCTTATTATGACCCTAGTCAGTGTTTAACATCCTTTATTACTGAGAAACACAGCAAAAGTCCTCCCTGACCTATCTTGAGAGAGTCAAGGTACATTCTTAAAGCAATGCTGAGTCCCCAGGAAAGGCTGGACCTATGGCTTCCTTGAAGGTTGGGTAGCACATCACTCAGTGTCTGCTTATTCTGACACTAAATGATGTGGGGTACCAATGTCAGACCTCGCCAGGAGACCACCCAGAGCCCAAAGTTACCAAAACACCGTGGTTAAAGTAGAAGCTTCTGGAGTAAATTAAACTCATGCCCGCCCACAGAAGTGGCAACTTCTTTGGTTTCTGGTCGTTAACTTTAAATTGCTCGGAGCTTTCCTTACTGTGCAGATTGTGCTCTCTCCTCCTTCCCTCCGTTCCGCTTCTGAATCTTTCGTGTCGGGTGGAGATCAACCAGGTCTCTCTACAGTATTCCCCAGGTGTGGGCTTTAGGGTTTATACAGCATTTTGGTGGAGGGATTACTACACACAGCATTCTTTCACCACTGTGGCCCTAGAAGAAGGAATCCCAGTCTCTAGGGACCTAACATAAAACGACAGCTTTGGGGAACCCTCAGCAGCTTCCATTAAAATGCACATTGTGTTTTAAATATTTTGCAAGGGCACAGATCGGTTTGGCTCAGTGGATAGAGCGTCGGCCTGCGGACTGAAAGGTCCCAGGTTTGATTCCAGTCGAGGGCATGTACCTTGGTTGCGGGCACATCTCCACTGTGGGACGTGCAGGAGGCGGCAGATCGATGTCTCTCTCTCATCGATGTTTCTGGCTTTCTCTCTCTCCCTTCCTCTGTAAAAAATAAATAAAATATATTTTAAAAAAAATATATATATATATATATTTTGCAATGGACATTTTTGGAGGTTTTGACCAAGCCCAAGTCTGAGTAACAGGAATGTGACTTTCACCTGGGTTCCTGCCCCTCCCCTCCCTGCTGCACTGACAGTCTCCCCTGGGTCCCTGCCTCTGTCCTCTGTCCCTGGCTGCAAAGGCTTCCAGCACTGCTCCATGGCAACCATTTGTGTTTTGTTCTTCCTCTGCAGATTCAGATCTGGGCTTTGTGTGTTTGTTTGTTGTATTATGTGGGTTTTGTTATTATTTTTTAAATATATTTTTATTGATTTCATAGAGGAGAGACAGAAACATTAATGAGAATCATTGATTGGATGCCTCTTGCATGCCCTTCCCCACTGGGGATCAAGCCCACAAGCCAAGCATGTGCAATGACTGGGAATTGAACCCTGACCTCCTGGTTCATAGGCTGACACTCAACCACTGAGCCATGCCAGTTCCCATCCCTTCAAAACAGATAGGAGTAGAAAAGAGTCAGGCTGCAAGCATCATTTCCTTCAAGACGAAGCTCCGTGCCTTCCAAGAGAACAAGCTCATCTCCCTCAGAGCCCCCTCATCCTGAACTGAATACACCAACAGGTAGCTCAGGCCTCAGCACTTAGACCTTAAAAATGGCCCTCCAAGCTCCCTACCTGCAGCTTTCTACCCCTTTACTCCCAATCAGGCCAATTCCTAGCCTCTGAGCCACTAGGGCACTTGCTTTGTGGGGTAACTAATGGGGGGCTAAGTGTTACATGAAACAAGAAAATACCACAGTGATCAGACAAGAAAAAGAAAAAAAAAGGCATCCAAATTGGAAAGGAGAAAGCAAAATGCTCATTTACAGATGACACGATCTTACACATAGAAAAGCCCAAGGACTCCATCAAAAAAACTGCCAGATTTAATAAAGTATTTTGACAATGTAGCAGGATACAAAATGAACACCCAGAAATTACTGGCATTCTCAGACACCAATAATGAATTTACAGAGAAACTAAAAAAATAATCCTATTTACCCTTGCAACAACAAAAAAAAATTGAAGATATTACATAGGAATAAACTTAAAGTGATTAAAAGACTTGTACTCTAAAAACTATAGGATATCGAAAAAAGAGGTAGAAGAGAATATAAAAAAGTAGAATAATATAATACCATGTTCATGGATTGGTAGAATTAAAATGTCCTTACCACTGAAAACAATCTATAGATTCACTGCAATTCCTATTAAAATACCCATGACTATTTTACAGATCTAAAACAAGTACTCCAAAATTTATGCAGAACCAAAAAAGAGCCCGAATAGCCACAACAATCCTGTGAAAGAAGAAAATTGGAGGGATCACAATTCCAGATATCAAGTTATACTACAAAGCCACTGTAATCCAAACAGCCTGGTCCTGGCACAAGAACAGACACATAGATCAATGGAACAGAATAGAGAATCCAGAAATCGGCCCAAGCCATTATGCCCAATTAATCTTTGATAAAGGAGGCAAGAGCATATAGTGGAATTAAGATAGTCTCTTCAATAAATGGTGCTGGGAAAATTCGACAGATACATACAAAAAAAAAGAAACTAGATCACTAACTTACACCTCAGACAAAAATAAAACTAAAAAAAATGGATAGAAGTGAAATGCAAATCATGAAACTATAAATATCCTAGAAGAAACCACAGGCAGCAAAATCTCAGACATCTCTCATAGCAATGTGTTTACCAATAAATCTCCTAGGGCAAAGGAAACAGAAAATAAACAAATGGGACTACATAAAAATAAAAAGCTTCTGCAGAACAAAAGAAATCTTCAACAAAATGAAGAGAGCCCACTATATGGGAGAACATATTTGGCAATGATACAGTTGATAAAGGGTTAATCTCTAAAATATATGAGGAACTCATACAACTTAACAAAAGGAAGAAAATCCAATTAAAAATAGGGCAAAGAACCTAAACAGACACTTCTTCAATTTTGACATGATGGCTAAAAATCTTAAGAAAAAATGCTGAAAGTCACTGATCATTAGAGAGATCCAAATTAAAGTGACAATGAGTTATCATCTCACACCTGTCAGAATGGCTACCATCAACAATCAACAAATGACAAGGATGTGGAGAAAAGGGAACCCTAGTACACTGATGGTGGGAATGCAGACTGGTTCAGACACTGTGGAAAGCGGTATGGGTTTTCCTCAAAAAATTAAAAATAGAACTTCCACTTGACCTACTGATCCCACTTCTAGGAATATATCCTCAGAAACCCAAAACATCAATCAAAAAGAATGTATGCATCCCTATGTTCATAGCAGCATAACTTACAATAATTAAGATCTGGAAATAGCCCAAGTGTGACCATCGGCAATTGTGTAGATAAAAAAGTTGTGGTACATTTACATCATGGAATACCATGCAGCTATAAAAAAAAAATCCATGCAGCATGGATGGATCTGGAAAGCATTATGCTAAGCAAAATAAGCCAGTCAGCCAAAACCGGTTTGGCTCAGTGGATAGAGCGTAGGCTTGCAAACTGAAAGGTCCCGGGTTCGATTCAGGTCAAGGTCATGTACCTTAGTTGCAAGCACATCCCCAGTAGAGGGCATGTAGGAGCAGCTGATCAATGTCTCTCTCTCATCAATGTTTCTAACTTTCTATCTCTCTCCCTTCCTCTCTGTAAAAAAAATAAAATATATTTTTAAAAAAATAAGCCAGTCAGAGAAAGATAAGAATCACATGATCTCACTCAGGCACAGGTGGGAGGCAAATCAGAGTCTCCATCAATCTGGCTAACTGCGCTAGCCCCACCTGCTAATTCTGAGATCCTGCTCCACCCAATTCACCGACCTGCCCCTAACCACTTATTTTTTTTTTTTT
>PVJN01034333.1:0-22844 GCA_004026805.1 Lasiurus borealis | reverse complement strand
GGTACCAAAGTTGATTGCTATAGCAAGACAATGATATATTTTTGGGAGATACTAAGGGAATCTTAGATGTTGGTAGTATTTAGAAGTAGACTTAAGGAGAGAGATTTTGGGGTCATTTGAACAGGATGCTAAATCCAGACTGAGCAAGATAAATGGATGCAAAGTTAGTTACCCCAACTGATTTCATAAATTTACAATTCGGAGAGTAATAGAAAGCTCATTTTGCTAAATAGGACATTGGAACGTGATTCAAATAGTGTTTTACAAAGACAAATATGGAAGCTTAAAATATATGAATGCTGAGGAGAACAAGATAATCATATAGGACTTTTTAAAAATACATTTTTATTGACTTATTTTCAGAGAGGAAGGGAGAGGGATATAGAGTTACTAGTAGAAACATCAATGAGAGAGAAACATCAATCAGTTGCTTCCTGTACACCCCCTACTGGGGATCATGTCCACAACCAAGATACATGCCCTTAACCGGAATTGAACCTGGGACCCTTCAGTCCTCGGGCTATGCTCTATCCACTGAGCCAAACCGGTTAGGGCCATATAAGACTTTTCAAAATCACATTTATGTTGAGGTGAGGAGGTTCCAAATTTGGATTACCACTGTAGCAGTGAAATAAAGAAAAAGAAATAAATCTGAGGATTATTTGAACTACCAGATTGAAAATATTTTCTTAGGTAATAAAAATGCAGTCATTACTTATAGAAATTTGATAACTGGCATAGGAGCTCATTAAAAGTTAGCCAATGCAGATTGTGTGTGTATGTGTGTTGGGCAAGAGGGAAGCAGAGAACAGGGGGGCTAGATCTATGTGCTTAATAGCAGGGAGAGTAAGCATATAAGAGTAACATAGTATCATCTTTTGTATAAGTTTATTTGTCTCATCACTAGGATTTCAATCAAGATGATTTATTGGTTTTACTTTATGCAATTATTTTTTTTCATGGTTTTCTCAATGCTCATTCTATCACTATAATGCCTTATATAGATGAAAATCCATTACTTTGAAGGAAACAATTATTTTTCATGCCTTATCATCTCTTGTATTCATTTCTATGCCATTATGTCAGGATTGAAAGAGGGATTGGCGTGAGTTTGTTTAATAAGCTAATAGGACATCCAAATGGGCAACTGGATTTAAATTCTGTGTGCAAAAATTTATATTTTAAGTTATAGATGGTAAGTGAACATATGGAGGGAAGAGTTTAGAGATATTTATGAGAGTATCCTATATGATAAAAGCCTAATATGCAAATCGATCAAATAGTGGAATGACGAATTGCTATGACATGCACTGACTACCAGGGGGTAAATGCTCAATGCAGGAGCTTTCCCCAGCCCACAGGCCCTAGGCCAGCCAAGCCAGGTGCCAGTGGAGATCCCCTGATCGCCCTGCCAGTTGTCCCATGGATAGGCCCTTATTGCTGGCCTGGCCTAGGGATTCTACCTGTGCACAAATTTTGAGCACTGGGCCTCTTGTTAATAAGTAATTTCAGTACACAAGTGAACATAAAAGGGTAGGAAAGATAGATCAATGAAGAAGGAATAAGTAATGGTAAGGAATCATAAAACTCCAAGGTTGCCCTAACCAGTTTGGCACAGTGGATAGAGTGTTTGCCTGTGAACTGGGTTCGATTCCAGTCTAGGGCATGTGACTTGGTTGTGGGCACATCCCCAGTAGGAGGCATGCAGGAGGCAGCTGATCAATATTTCTCTTTCATCAATGTTTCTAGCTCTATGTCCCTCTCCCTTCCTCTCTGTGAAAAATCAATAAAATGTATTAAACACACACACACACACACACACACACACACTCCAAGGTCTATTCAGGCAATTGGGAGTAGTATGCTGAGTCTGAGTGTAAACTGAAGGAGAAGAAAAAGTAGGACTTGAAGGTAGATTGAAGTTACAAAGAAGCACACTTTAGTTTAACATAAGAAACTTTCTAATAGGGAGTTTTGTATAATTAACTTTGTGATTGTCCCAAGAGTATTCCATAAGTGAAGAAGTCATAGCCCTAAAGTTTGGCCCTTGTTATGAAATTCTGATTGGCTTACTTTTCAGTCCTTTCTCAGAGGGACTTCTTCCAAAATACTAAAAAAACTTTATGCTGCAATTCTCTGAAATAGTTACTGCTACTACCATGCAATCTGGCTGTTACTATTTTTGTATATCATCAGGGACTAGGGAGCTGTGTTGTTTGTCTTACAAGTAAATTTCCACTTTTCTCCCATTCATTTTATGTCCTGTCAAACATTCAGCATGCAGGCAAGAGACTTGCATGCAGTTTGATTTCATAAATTCATTGGCATTTATTTCAATTTTGGGAGAGAAATACCCATAACTTTCTAAGATAAATAAAGAGATTCTAGTCTATCATCTTCACTCTGTGTTCAGGAAGATAGATACATCAGCAACAAAATTATATTAAAGAAAGAGCGAATTTTAATAATAGGTAATACACCTGTCGCCAATGCCCATAAGAAGAGCATGCTCATGTTCTGCTTAAAAAGGTTGTTATTTTACTGAGACTGAGACTAAGCTGTTTAATTTTGACATTGTCATTGATCATTTTTATTTTTCAAATACACCTTCTTTCCCAGAGTGAGATAAAAAGAATTTGGATCTCTGCAGCTTTACATTTACAGAAAATATAAATTCAGGTAAGAATAATTATAAAATATAGACATTTTCTATATGTTTAAAATATATTTTTCTTGAGTTTCAAAATGTGTTATCTTAAACTAAAGATGATCAAGATGAGAATAAACCTTAATAATCCACAGCCCATTGTTTAAAGAAAGATAAAGGCTAACTTACAGGCTTGTAACGTGATAATGTTTAAAATATAGTCCCAATAATGTAAATTATATTACCTTGTTTTATCTTCCTTGTTTTACTGCTTAGAAGATCTCAGAATCATAAAGATCTCCTATCTCTATTTTGATTATTTTATACCTAATACTGATTCTTTGTAATTCTTTTGTGAAGGAAGGTTAACCTTTTCATAGTTCATATTTTATAATTTTTGTATGAAAACAATATAAACAATATTACTCTACTATATTCTATTACTCTAGATTAGGTTATCCTTGAAATATAAATGCTACCTTCATTGAAGCAACATCAAAAAGTAATATTTGGCCCTGGCCGGCTTGGCTCAGTGGGTAGAGCGTCAGCCTGTGGACTGAAAGGTCCCAGGTTCGATTCTGGCCAAGGGCACATGCCTGGGTTGTGGGCTCCATCCCCAGTGGGGGGCGTGCAGGAGGCAGCCAATCCATGATTCTCTCTCATCATTGATGTTTCTATGTCTCTCTCTCCTTCTTCCTTCCTCTCTGAAGTCAATAAAAGAAATATGTATTAAAAAAAAGTAATATTTGATTTAGTTTAAGAACTTAAATCTCTTCTCCTTTTCTGTCTCCTTTTCCTTCTTTTTTTTATCTTCTCTTCCTCTTCCTCCTTTTCAAATTAGAATAAAGGATAAGGTCTATTAATTTTATGACTCTGCAGAAAAAGTTATGTGTGAACTGATTTTAGTATGTCCTAAGAGTGTTTCATAGTCTTTTTAACAGTTCTCTTTATCAAATACCAACCAAAACATGATGCTTGAAACTGCTCTAAAAAGCTTCATTCTTTTAGTTTCAGAATACAATAAAATCATCTTCATGTATGTTAACCTGTATACTTAATTAACTTCCCCAGCCCTTATAAAATAAAATTAATGTACAATTATTTAAATAGATTTAAAATACATGGTAGAGCAGAGGATGAAGACAGAATAAGATTATCTTGTTCAATCATTTACCCCCTTGACTCAAATTTATATGAATTAATTTAATGTCCTTTTTTGAGGAAGTTATTGGGAGAAGCAACAAATGAAAGATGAAAATAAGGTCATGAAGACTTCGAAATCTGAAAGATTTTTGAAGACCATAGGAAAAAAAAATTAAACTAAACCTCTTAAAATTGAGGGAGGTTGAAGAGTCAAAAAGAAACTCTACATACTTTCTAATTTTGATTATTACTATATTATTCATTTTAATTTTGGTAAGGATCACTTGCTGCTTTTTATTGTCCAAACCACTCCTTGGAAAGATAAATGCCACTTAGTTTAACTGTAACAAGGGAAGAAAAGATGTGTAAGATTATCCTTAGTTGCTAAACAACTTAATTGACAATAAGTTTGTTGTTCACAGAAAAATCTGAAAATCTTACAGATTAACTAAAGGTGTTTTGGTTGCTTAACATGTCACCCAGATCCAAATAGTTAATTTGAATGCTTCTAGGAAATCAATACTCTTAATACTACTGAGCTCTAACTATCAGGTTAAGAGTTAAGTAAATCTAATATATTCTTTATACAGTCAACATTTTTTTTTATCAGTTCCTTACTTTGAAGCTTCTATTTCTTTTCCTCGTGTTTAGAAAAGTTTAAAATAACATGAGTTTTTTTGAGAGAATCAAAACCCTCACATGGTAAAATAATATAAATATAGCCATGGATGGTATAGTTCAGTTGGTTAGAATGTTATACACCAAAAGGTGGCTAATTCAATTCTTATTCAGAGCACATATCCAGGTTTCAGGTTCAATCAGGTTGGGGTGGGGGTGAGAGGCAATTGATTCATGTTCCCTCTCTCTCTCTCTACTTATCTTTCTCTCTCTAAGATAAAAAAACATATATATGTGTATCTATATCTATATCATCTATATCTATATCTATATCTATATCTATATCTATATCTATATCTATATCTATATCTATATCTATATCTATATCTATATCTATCATCTATCTACCTACTTACCTACCTACCTACCTACCTACCTACCTACCTACCTACTAGAGGTCTGGTGCACAAAATTCATGCATGGATAGGGTCCCTAGGCCTGGCTGGCGATCAGGGCTGATCTGTGGGGCAATTGGCAGTGTAATTGGGGCTCCCACTGGCATCCACCTTGGCCTGGTGCCTATGCTCACTGGCCCTGCCCCCTGCTGCCACTGCCGGTTGGGACCTGTGGGCTGGGGGCAGCTCCTGTGTTGAGTGTCTGCCCCCTGGTGGTCAGTGTGCATCATAGCGACTAGTTGTTCCATTGTTCAGTTGATTTGAATATTAGGGTTTTATATAGATACATGTTTTATGTATAAAGATATCACTCATATTTTACTTTTGCACTTAAACAAAATAGACTAGTTCCAGAAATTGAAGATTGATTTCATTTTCAAAGTATCTAAATAAGACAACTTCTCTTTAGTAAATTACTTGCAATTGTAAGAGCTCTTTTTAGTAGAAACTTCATATTATTTAAAATGTATCTTTAGATTACCTTTCCTTCATTTATTTTATTATGATAGAAAAATAAATAATAAATGATAAATTAAATTTAAGGCAGTGTCTTTTTCTTAGTATAAGTTTATCAAACTATAATATTTTGAAATCATAAATGCCATCTCACAAACCATCTCATGACAAGATAGAGAGATACAAAGTAGTGTTAGACTACATTGTGTTGAAATCAACACTAGATTTAAATACAAAATGTTTCATCCTGAATTCAAATTCCTTTTTAACTAGTTGTACTGCCTTATGCAAATCAAAGCATGTCTCATTTACCTTGTTCATATGTAGAAACATAATGGAGATAAATGGATATAAAAGCATTATGTAAACAAAGTATTTTTTAACATGAAGTTTTGTGATCATAGAGCAAGAGTGGAAACTTCATTTGTTGACTTTCTCTTATACCTTTGAGCAGAAATTTGCCATGGGTGACAAGAGAGGAGACAACTACTCAGAAGTGACTGACTTCATTCTTGTAGGCATCAGGGTCCAACCAGAGTTCCACAGTCTTCTCTTCCTACTATTCCTGATTGTTTATGGGATGGTCCTTCTGGGAAACCTTAGCATGATTGGCATCATTTTGACTGATCCCCGGCTGAACACACCAATGTATTTCTTCCTAGGCAATCTCTCTCTCATCGATCTCTCCTACTGCACTGCTATTGTACCCAAAGCCATGATCAACATCCTATCTCAGAAAAAGACCATATCTTTTGCAGGTTGCGTGGCTCAGATGTTTCTTTATGCACTTTTCATGGTAACAGAGGCTTTTGTCCTGGCAGCGATGGCCTATGACCGTTTTATTGCTATCTGCAATCCACTTCTCTACACTATCCGCATGTCAAGAAGTGTCTGTCTACAGTTGCTGGCTGGTTCCTATCTCTGTGGCTGGGTCAGTTCCATTCTTCAAAATAGCGTGACATTCTCAATGTCTTTCTGTGCTTCCCGAGTCATTGATCACTTCTACTGTGATTCAAACCCAATTGAGAAGATCTCCTGTTCTAATATCTTTATGAATAAGATGGTGTCCCTTTGTTTAGCTGTCATCATTATTTTGCCCACAATAGTTGTTATTGTAGTCTCTTACATGTATATCGTAAGCACTGTCTTGAAGATCCGCTCCAGTGAAGGGAGGAAGAAAGCCTTTTCAACTTGCACCTCTCACCTGGGGGTTGTAAGTTTGCTCTATGGGACTGTCTCCTTTGTCTATCTCACACCTCCAAACAATCCTGAACTTCGTAAAGTTGCTTCAGTATGTTATATTTTGTTCACACCAATGCTGAACCCTTTAATCTACTCTCTAAGAAATAAGGATGTTAAAAATGCCGTGAAAAAGGTCCTATGGAAGAAAAACGTTTTACTCTAAATCTCTTTCTGCTCATTTGATTATTTCTTGCATCATTTGACTTTTTCTTCCAGATCTTTTAGATTTAGGCCTTTAAAGCTCAGGTTTATTTATTTTTAATCTTGAATGTTTTATTAAATGGCTTTAATAATATCCTATAAAAAATGCTCCAAATGCCTTATTGAGTTTTCCTCAAGGCAATGTTAGATCTGTAAGTTCTGGATACCCATAAAAATCTACTGCGTTTTACAAGGAGTTATATATTTCTCATTAATAATATAATTTGTAAATGGGGAAGCATGCCATTTTGGTGTTTCTCTTTTCTGTATGACTAAGTAAAATTTAGATTGAGAAAATACTACGTATAATTATCAACTTGGAAACTGTGTGACCCAAATGGTTCATATGCAAATGACACTCAATATAAATGCTAATGTTATGTTTTGTTTTTGATGTTGCGCCAAAGATGTGAAAGCATGTGTATATCATGAAGAGGAAATGGAAAGGTAAATTGACCAGTGATCTTTTTGTTAACCAATTTGAGAGGGAGACACACATTGATGTGAGAGAAACATCTATTGATTGTCTCTTGTAGATGCTCTGACAGGGGTTGAACCCACAATATATGCTGTGACCAGGGATCAAACCCGGTTTTGGTGTACAGGGTGATGCTCTAATCAACAGAGCCACCTAGCAATTGAAGGAATGAAAGAAGAAATGGGGAAATAACGTTGATTTGACTTAATTTATGACATTTTATTTGGTTTTCTTTTAATGCTATGGTCATCTCTTCTTTGCTCTCGTACAATGAAAACATCTTATGATGTTTATGATGTTTTACAGCTCAAATCCTCTATTTTTTGAGGAATACAAAATTTTGATAGTGACTGCAATTTGAAAGGACTATATTGAAATGAAGTCAGCTTGAAAACCTGTTAACAATATCACAACGCAGTACAATAACTTTTGTGGTTGGTTGGATTATATGTAAATGTATGTTTTGTGTGCAGGCATAGGTGTATCTGTGTGTGCTTATATCAGGATTAGTTTGGAATGGGTTATTTTAAAAATGTGATTAGTTCTAAATATCGGATATCAGTTGAGAGGGAAAGGGTAGTTAAGGAAATATCTCATAGATTTGACATGGAAGCCAAGTTCTAGACAAAGTCATGTCAGAGTTACCATTTTTACAATCGACAGCCAAACAATTACAATGTCTATGTCTAGACAATATTAGACATTAGACAAAAAAGAAACCTAATAAATAAAATAAAACTACCAGTTTTGTTTATATACTTGGCATTGTGAAAACCTAAATTATGGATCCTGGATTAGGTCTTTTTCTGTTTTGTTTAGATACCAAAGCCTTCTTTGATAAGTGCACAATGATGTGCATCCTGGTGAGTTAATGTTTATTAGGGTAAGAGATCTGAGAAATAACTATTCTTAAGAGAGAGAAGCTAAGTGACTTACTATTTCTCCCTTTCTCTCTAGCCATGTGTAAATCTACCATTTTTCTTGTTGCTCAGAAACTACAATTTTTCTTGATATTTTAAAAAAATGTCACTTGGGGGCAAAATAGGAATCCAAATCAGCTTGTAAATGAACCTTTGGCATTGATTATTATAAGTCTAGAAATATGCCCTTTTTAGGTTTAGGTTTTACTTATTTATTTGGAATGCCACTCTCTGATATGTCTAACAAGTGTGCGTTAGTAAGAACTATTGGAAAAATGCAATAAGCTATTGAGTGTAAATATAGTATAGATTCATTTGCTTTAGTTTTTAGTTTAGTGGATTACATTTTGTTTTATAGCCATAACAGATTACAGTATTCCAGTGTATAACCTCTAAGTGGCATTGTTTAAAACACTCCAAATGTTAATCCAGAAAAGTTGAAAACCAAGGCAGAATGCTTTCAAAGGTGTTAAATTAAGCTTGTTCTTATTTTACTTTAATTGCCATAAACATTTTCCTTGGTAATTTTTTTTCTGGGTTCACAGGAATTATGAAAAGTAGTGCCTGTTTTATATCTTTCTTGTTATTTGTGCCACTATGATTCCATCAGAACAACCCAATGTCTTAACAATGTTTTGTTGGCTTTCATTGACAAACTGTTTTCTTTTTCAATGATGTACAGATTGTTTATGAAACACTGCCACCTCTAAGGAAGTTTGAGGACTAAAAGCCAAGATGGCAGCCAATGGGATGGCAGGCTGTAAGATAGTGTGTGAGCGAGAGAAAGGAGAGTGTGTGGATGTGTGGGGAGTGTCTGTATTTGTGAATGAGGGACAGCTGTATCCCACAGGACTACTGGGGACTGGCGGACCAGGCTCCCCTGCCCAGGAAGCCTCTACTACTGCTGAAATCTCTTCCAGAGTGGCCAGCTCTGCCACAGAGACCCTACCATCTTAAAGCGGCTGTGATTGGAAACTCAGCCTTACCTTCAACTGGGCATCAGAAACTTCCTGGGACCCTACAACCACAATGCCCAGGAACCAGCAGCCTCAGCTGAGACCCACGGACACTGAGACTCCAGCCTCCCCAATGGTGGGAGCCTAAAAAGTCTGTCCAGGGAAAGACAAAGAGGAGCTGAATACGTGGTCAGGCCCTGCACCTTCTCAGACAGCAGATAGAAGGAACATCTGAAACAAGTAACTCCCACCTGAAATTGGTGAATGAAACACAACTGGTGAGGCAATCCTTGGATGGAAAGGTCAGAGATCTCCCGGAGAGAGGTGAGATCTTGGATCCTGGCTGGAGGGAGAAGCACATGCAGTGGGGACTAGAGCCTCAGAGGGAGACTGCGCCCTATCAAATGTGCGGCCAGTGGGGTCAGTGTAGCCCTTGAATGTGGAAGGGGGTCCACAGGCTGCTGGCAGAAGGGGACTACGGATATTACCCCATAGCCATGGGAAACTGTGACCAGAAAGGAGAGCCTGAAGTTCTATACTGGCCACGCAATGCCAGGGGAAAAAGATGGAACCGGTGCGGCTCCTTTATCTTTTCTTTCCTTTTTTCTTTTTTTAACCTCCTTGCTTTTGCTTGCTAAATTCAGCACATAGGATCTTCCAATTAAAAATACTCACTGAGACTGCAGGGGAAAGTTGTTTCTATGGGATCAGAATAAGGAGAGACAAGCAGGAAACCAGCTCTGGGTCAGTCCATCCTTCCAATCCAGTATTACATGTGACATGGAAAGAAGAGTCTAAACACTGCCACCCAGGGGTTGTGTCAGAAATTGACTCTTATGTAAGGTAGGCAGAGAAACAAAGTGAGCAGAGAGATCCTGCCTACTTGAAAATGGGATTGTGGCTTATGACACAGAGGAATGGTGGATTGCAGGGAACTTCAATACTGTGCTGCTACCTGACAGGAAACAGATGTGCCAGGCAGAACAGTAGAGATGTGAATGACTTTCACTAATTCACTTTTTATTTTTAATCTTTTACTTAAGAAAAATTTTTCTCACTTGATTCTACTTTTTTATTATTATATTTTTATTTTTAATTATTAGTATTACTACTATTATTTTACATTTTTAAAGTTTTGTTTTATTTTTTCTTTATTTTATTTTATTTTATTTTATTTTGGAATTAGTGTTCTGCATTATATTTTTCATTTTCTTTTAGCATTGTTTTACTCTATCTCAATTTTTTCTTTATGCCAACACTCTCTTCATTATGTTTCCCCTTTTCTGTCCTGTTTCTCTTACTCTGTTCCTGCTTTAGTTTTTCTCTATTCTTTCTTCTTACTCCCTGTTAAAAATTGATCTTACTCATATATCTAATTTTCTCTCTGTTGCTCTAAGACCATGCACAATTCTCTCTTCTCTTTCATCACTA
Source organism: Lasiurus borealis (assembly GCA_004026805.1). Classification (NCBI taxonomy): domain Eukaryota; kingdom Metazoa; phylum Chordata; class Mammalia; order Chiroptera; family Vespertilionidae; genus Lasiurus; species Lasiurus borealis. Next base: position 12,297 of record PVJN01034333.1, on the reverse strand, counting down.
GCCAGTTGTTTGCCTTTTTTCCTTCTTCTTTTTCCTTTCTTCTTTCTGTCTTGTTATTGTTGTTTGTTGGATTGTCTGTTAGTTTTTTTAAAATTTAGTAAATCTTTATTGTTCAGAGTATTACACTTGTTCCTCTTTCCCCCTCCCCCATAGCTCCCCTCCACCCAGCTCCCACCCAGCGCTCTGCCCATACTTCCCCCCACATTGTCCTCATCCATAGGTGTACGATTTTTGTCCAGTCTCTTCCCACAGCCCCCTCACTCCTTGCCCCCTGAGAATTGTCAGTCCACTCCCTTTCTATGCTCCTGATTCTATTATATTCACCAGTTTATTCTGTTCATCAGATTTTTTATTCACTGGATTTTTAGATTCACTTGTTGATAGATATGTATTTGGTGTTCCTAATATTTATCTTTACCTTTTTCTTCTTTTTCCTCTTCTTAAAGAGTATCTTTCAGCATTTCGTATAATAATGGTTTGGTATTGATGAACTCCTTTAGTTTTTTTTTTTTTGTTTTTTTTTTTTTTTTTTTTTTTTTTTTTTTTTTTTTTTTTTTTTTTTTTTTTTTTTTTTTTTTTTTTTTGTTTTGTTTTTTTTTTTTTCTTTTTTTTTTTTTTTTTTGTTTTTTTTTTTTCTTTTTTATCTGTGAAGCTCTTTATCTGCCCTTCAATTTTAAATGATAGCTTTGCTGGGTAGAGTAATCTTGTTTGTAGGTTCGTGGTATTCATCACTTTGAATATTTCTTGCCACTCCCATCTGACCTGCATATTTTCTTTTGAGAAATCAGCTGACAATTATATGGGTGCTCCCTTGTAGGTAATTAACTGTTTTTCTCTTGCTGCTTTTAATATTCTCTCTTTGTCTTTTGCTCTTGGTATTTTAATTATGATGTGTCTTGGTGTGGTCCTGTTTGGATTCCTTTTGTTTGGGGTTTTGTGCACTTCCTGAATTCATAAGTCTATTTCTTTCACCAGATGGAAGAAGTTGCAGTCATTATTTCTTTAAATAGATTTTCAGTATCTTTCTCTCTTTCTTCTTCTGGCACCCCCATAATTCTGATGTTGGTACACTTGAAGTTGTCCCAGAGGCTCTTTACACTATCTTCACAATTTTGGATATTTTTTCTTTTTGCTATTTCAGTTGAGTGTTTTTTGCTTCTCTGTATTTTAAATCTTTGACTTGATTCTTGCATTCTTCTAGTCTGCTATTAGGTCTCTATATAATATTTTTTATTACAGTAAGTGTATGTTTAATTTCTAGTTGGTCCTTTTTCATCTCTTGGGTCTTGCTAAATTTACCCATTTTTTTCTAGGAAATTCTTGAAACTTTATCCAGTCATTTGTTTTCCTCCATTTCTTCCGTTTGTCATCTGTTTCTTTGTCTCCACATTTTCACTGCTTCCCTGAGTTGGTAGAGTAGCTTTGTGTGGTAGGTGACCTATATGGCCAGTAGCTCTGCCTCACCAGTTACTGGGGTGGATAGTCTTGGTGCACCACTTTGTGGACTATGTATACAGCCTTGTTGTAGTTAAGTCTTGATTATTGTTGCTATCACTGGGGGGGAATTGACCTCTAAGCCTGTTGGTTGTGAGAATCAGCTGTGTCTATGCTGGGAGAACTTCTATGCTGGAGTCAGTCTTATGAGACAAGACTTGCAAAATTGCAAAAGCCTCTGTGCTCAACTTGGATGGGGCAGAGTCTCAGGGCTGAGCAGACAGGCTTGGCTTCCCATCATCCCTGCCCTCAGTGTCCCTTGGTTATCACTGCAGCCCTCTCTGTTTGCACACACATGCACCTCCAGACCTCTGCCTTTCTTGCTCCCCTGAGTTTCCATGTGCTCCAGAAACCCATATGAGTCTGGGTCCCTAGGATCTTGCCCTAAATTGGGGTTCAGTGCAGTTGTAAGTGGAGTGGAGTGCAGTTGGGAGGTTTAGTCTTCCTCCCTATAGAGCAGCGGTTCTCAACCTGTGGGTCACGATCCCTTTGGGGGTCGAACAACCCTTTCACAGGGGTCACCTAAGACATTTTGCATAACAGTAGCAAAATTACAGTTATGAATTAGCAATGAAAATAATTTTATGGTTGGGGTGACCACAACATGAGGAACTATATTAAAGGGCCGTGGCATTAGGAAGGTTGAGAACCACTGCTCTAGAGAAAGCCAGTGGCACAATCAGCAGTCAGTCCTCTCTGTGTGCACTTGTGCATGTGCCTCCAGACATCTGCCTTTCACGCCCCCTCCCTGAGTTTCCATACACTTCTCCCTTTTTATGACGGTTCAGACTCCCCCCGAATGAATCTTGCCCAGAATTGGGGTTTGGTGCAGTCAGAATTGAGGTTCTGTGCAGTTGGGAGTTTCCATCTCCCTCCCATTGGAGGAAGCCAGCCAGGCACTCTGCCATCCATACTCTCCATTTGCAGCTCCTGTGAATCTCTATGAGTCCCTCTCTTTCTTTCTAGTTGTAAAATTTCCACTCATCCAGTTTTCTTGTGGTTCTGGATGATAACCTTTTGTCTTTTAGTTTTGAAATTGTTGTGCAAGGCAGCAGTTTAGGTGTTCACCTATACTACCATCTTGTTTTCCTCTGATTGTTTGTTAGTCGTCTCCTCCTCTTCCTCCTCCTCTTTCTCCCTCCTCTTCTTCTTCCCCTCTTCCTTTTCCTCCTCCTCCTCCTCCTTCTCCCTCCTCTTCTTCTTCCCTCCTCCTTCTCCTCTTCCTTCTCCTCCTCCTCCTCCTCTTCTTCTTCCTCCTCCTCCTCCTTGACCTCTAAGCCTGTTGGTTGTGAGGATCAGCTGTGTCTATGCTGGGAGAACTTCTATGCTGGAGTCAGTCTTATGAGACAAGGCTTGCAAAATTGCAAAAGCCTCTGTATTCAGAGCCTGTCTGCTCAGTTGGGAGGTTTAGTCTTCCTTCCTATAGAGCAGCGGTTCTCAACCTGTGGGTGGTCTCCTTCTTCTTCTTCTTCTTCTTCTTCTTCTTCCTCTTTTTGCTTCTGTTTTTCCTCAACTTCCTTGTTGTCTTCTTCTACTAAGAGCTTAATTAATTTCAGTTACCAACTCAGGCCTATCTACTCTCTATTATCCTTCTATAATAATTAATTAATACATAGATAGAAAGATTAAAGAAAGGGGAAAAATTTTTGCATATATACATATATATAAAATTTCAAATATATATTTCTTTTCTCTTTTTTTGCATTTGTTTTTTTCTTTTTTTCTTATACACTCATTCTCTTTCTACCTCCTCTATACTGAATTGTGGTCATTTCCCCATTCATTCAAGTTATTGACCTTATCTTCTAGAAATCACCTCTGCCTTCTCAGATACAGCTGGGTATTTGTTATTTGCATTTTTTTGGATTAGCTGTTGGTTTTTTGGAGTTTTCTCCCCACATGCATATATTTCCCCCCTTCTTTTTTGTTTTCTTCTTTTTCTCTCTTATATTTTTTTCCTTTTCTCAATACCATTTTTTCACTCTTTACTTTCCCCTAATTCCCTTTTCTCTGGTATAACTTTTATTTAGGGTTATTATTATCATAAATACATTTTTTTGGTGCTCTCTGTGTGTTATGTCTTGTCGTGTCATATTTTATACCTTTAAGTCAATACAGGAGAGAGAGAGAGCTACATAACTAGACAACCTAAGAGGATCAAACATGGTGACATAAAGAAATAGCTCCCATACAAAAGAAAAGGATGAATCACTAGAAAAGGAAATAAATAAAATGGAGGCAAGCAATTTGTTTGAGAAAGGATTCAGAGCAATGGTCACAAGGATGCTAAAAGTATGGAAGACAAATTCAACAAATTTGTAAGAATCAAGAGGAAATAAAGAAAAACCAAGAAGAAATGCAAAATGGCATCACTGCAATAAAGAACACAATTGAAAGCATCAACAATAGACTAGAAGAAGCAGAGGATCACATCAGTGAGCTAGAAGAGAAGGTAGAAAAAAATACCCAAGCAGAGCAGCCCCTGAACAAAAACTTAAAAAAACAGGAGGAGAGCCTAAGGGAACTTTGGGACAATTGAAATGAAACATCTGCATAATAGGGGTATAAGAAGGAGAGGAAACTGAGCAAGAATAAAAAACCTGTTTGAAGAAATAATGTCAGAAAATTTCTCTGATATTGGGAAGAAGAAAAAACTCATACAAGTCTAAGAAGCACACAGAGTTCTAAACAAAATGAACCCAAAAAGACACATTATAATTAAATTGGCAGACAACAATGACAAAGTAAAAATATTGCCAGAAAGAGACAGAAAGTTACCTGCAAGGGATCTCCCATCAGACTATTGACTGATTTTTCAACAAAAAAACATCAGGCCAGAAGGGAATGGAATGAAACATACAAAGTCATGCAAAGCAAAGGTCTGAATCCAAGAATACTGTATGCAGCAAAGCTGTCAATCAAAGTTGAGGGTGAAATCAGGAGCTTCACACATAAAAGAGGACTAAAGGAATTTATTGCCACCAAACCAGCAATGAAAGAAACGCTAAGGGTACTGCTGTAAAAAGAAATAGGAAGGGAAAAAGAAACACAGGCATAAAGAATAAAAGTGGCAACAAACAAGTACCTATCAATAATAACTTTAAATGTAAATGAATTAAATGCCCCAAATCAAAAGACATATGGTAGCTGAATGGATAAGAAAACATGACCCATATATCTGCTGTCTACAGGAGACCCACCTCAGAACAAAGGACTCACACAGACTTATGGTGGTAGGATGAAAAAAGGCTTTTCAGGTGAATGGAAATGAAAAAGAAGCTGGGGTAGCAACACTTATAGCTGAAAAATTACACCTCAAAGTGAAGACCTTAAAAAGAGATAAGGAAGGCCATTTCATAATACTAAAGAGAGCAATTCAACAAGAAGATATAACTCTGGTAAACATATATATACCCAATATAGGAGCACCCAAATACATAAAAAAAACTTCTAGAGAATATCAAGGGAGAGAATGACAGCAATACAGTTATAGTTGGGGATTTTAATACTCCACTAACACCACTGGATAAATCCTCTGCACAAAAATACAGCAAAGAAACATCACTGTTAAATGACCCACTAGATCAGATGGAATTAATTGACATCTTCAGAACATTTCACCCCAAAGCACAGAATATACATTCTTCTCAAGTGCACATAGGTCATTTTCAAAGACCACATATTGTGACACATGCAAAGTCTCTTCAAATTAAAAAATTATAGAAATCATATCAAGCATCTTCTCAGATCCTAATGACATAAAACTGGAAATCAATTACAATAAAAACAATGAAAAAAATCAGATACCTGAAGGCTAAATAGTATGCTATTAAAGAGATCAAAGAGGAAATAAAAACTCATAGCAAACAAAAGGCAATGAAAACACAACAATCTAAAATCTATGGGACACAGTGAAAGCAGTCTTGAGAGGGAAGTTCATAGCTCTCCAGGCCTACCTCAAAAAACAAACAAAAAATGGTAATAAATTAACCCTACAACTCAACGAGTTAGTAAGAGAGAATATGAAAAGCCCAGCATAAGCAGAAGGAAGGAAATAATACAGATCAGAGCAGAAATAAATGATATAAGAAAAAAATACAAAAGATCAACAAAACCAAGAGCCAGTTCTTTGAAAGGATAAACAAGATTGATGAACCTCTAGTCAGGCTCACCAAGAAGTAAAGAGAGAGGACCCAAATAAACAAAATCAGAAATGAAAGAGGTGAAGTAACAACTGATCCCACATAAATACAAAGGATTATGAAAAATACTATGAGCAACTCTATAACAACAAAATGGACGACCTAGACAAAATGGACATATTAGAAAAATACAAGCTTTCGAAACTCAATCAGAAGAATAAAAATACCCGAATAGGCTGATAACTGCTGAAGAAATGGAAGCAGTGATCAAAAATCTTCCAGCAAACAAAAACCCTGGCCCAGATATTGCTAGGAGGACATATGTCTTATTTTGCTGCCTATGGAGTCTTGTAGAATTTTTATGGTTTCCCATCTTATATTTAAGTCCTTTAGCCATTTTGAGTTTGTTTTTGTGTACGGTGTAATTTGGTGGTCTAGTTTCATTTTTTTGCATGTATCTATCCATACACAAAAACAAACTCAAAATGGATAAAGGACTTAAATATAAGATGGGAAACCATGAAAATTCTCTAAGACTCCATAGGCAGCAAAATAGCAGACATATGTCCTCCTAGCAATATCTTTATTAACACAGCTCCTAGGGCAATAGAAACTAAGGAGAAAATAAACAAATGGGACTACATCAAAATAAAAAGCTTCTTCACAGCAAAAGGAACCATCAACAAAACAACAAGAAAGCCCACTACATGGGAGAACATATTTGCCAATAATATTTTAGATAAGGTTTTAATCTCCAAAATTCACAGAGAACTCATACAACTTAACCAAAGGAAGATAAACAGTCTAATCAAAAAATGGACAAAGGACCTAAATAGACAGTTTTCAAAAGAGGACATATGAGAGATATATGAAATATGAGATATATGAAAATATGCTCAAAGTTACTAATCATCTGAGAGATGCAAATCAAAACAAGAAGATACCATCTCACACCTGTCAGAATGGTTATCATCAACACATCAACAAACAACAAGTGCTCGTAAGGATGTGGAGAAAAAGAAACGCTCATGTACTGCTGGTGGGAATATAAATGGTGTAGCCACTGTGGAAGACAGTATGGAGTTTCCTCCAAAAGTTCAAAATGGAATTCCCATATGATTCAGTAATCCCACTTCTAGGACTATATCCTAAGAAACCAGAAACACCAATCAGAAAGGACATATGCACCCCTATATTCATAGCAGCATAATTTACCATAGCTAAGATTTGGAAATAGCCTAAGTGCCCATCAGCTGATGAGTGGATTAAAAAACAGTGGTACATCTACACAATAAAATACTATGCCACTACAAAAAAGAAGGAACTTTTACCATTTGCAAAAGCATGGATAGAACTGGAGACTATTATGCTAAGCAAAATAAGCCAGTTGGATAAAAGTAAATATCACATGATCTCACTCATATGTGGGATTTAATGATCAACATAATTTGATGGACAATAATAGATCCAGAGACAAATGGCAGGGGAGAGGGATTAGAGAACAACCAAATGAATTGTATGCATGCATATTAGCATAACCAATGGGCACAGATACTGTGGTGGTGGGGTCTTACCCGGGTGGGAATGGCTTGGTGTGGGGACATGAACCAGGGTAAAAGAAGACATACTAGTATGTAAAACTTTAGACAATAAATAAATTTTAAAAAGAAAGTTTGAGGACTATATTCTTCATCATATACATAATAAATTGTTATTCTGAGGGGATTTTAAAATTGTACACCAAATCCACATGGAGAAGTCTTTTCATAGTGATATGATCTTGAGAGGCTGAAGACTGCATTAGGTATCTTAAACGCTTTAAATTTTTTGTACTTATCGTCCCTGGTTCCATGTTTATAGACAACATACATATATTGATAGTTCTGAAACATCACGTGCTGCATTTTGTCTTTAAATTTTATGTACTAATAATATTTACCTAAGCTTAGTCTATTAATGTAGAACTTTGGTGAGGGCATTTATAATAATACTAGAGGCCCAGCGTGTGATTGAAATCTTGGAAGGAAGCTTCCCATCTCCCACCATGTGAGGAGGCACTCTGGGGGCCACAAGAGAGTCAGGTCCTCTTTGACCCCCTGCCAGTGTCTGCTCTGGGGCTGCCTGAGCTGCATGGCGGCTCGGCCAGCCCCAGGTCCCCCCTGACCCTCCTGCCACTGTCTGCTCTGGGCTACCAGAACCACCATACTGGCTCAGGCAGGCCCCCCCTGTTTCTGTCTCTGTCTTTGCTCCAGGTCTCATCTGCTGGCATAACCTCCTCCTGTCCAGTCATGACCTGTTACAGCATCCTGGCCTAATTTGCATACTATTTCTTAATAGTTGCAAATGATAATTAAGCATTGATTTGAAACTTGACAAATATAAATTAAAATTACTAAATTAAGCATTCATAGACAAGAACGCAGAGCTTTCTCCATTTGTCTTTCTTTAGGATAGTTTCAACTCCTTATTATGAGGTTTAAATTGGTGATTGGAGTAACTGAACTGATTAATATTGTAAAAATGTAATGTTGAATTGATATGATTCTAAATATTCTTACTGTTGTGAGTTGTGTATTGATGTCGCTTTGTCCAATCCCATGATACTAATATATGTCATAATATCAATAAAAATTTTGAGTGCTTGTAAACTGTTATCCTACTGGTCTCAGTGGGGACAAAGCTACTTACTGTTGTGGGTTAGAGGGGAAGGGAAGAACAGGAAAGAGATGAGGTAAGAAGAAGGTAAGGTATCTAGAACTAAAAAAAAATATAAAAAATGAATCCCTTTCAAAATCATTTATTAATTATTCTAATTTTGTAAAAACAAAAACTTTAGCCAAAGAATGGTTTTAATATTTCTTAGTTTAAAAGATATGGTTCTTTCTTTCCTTATCCACATTTAAAAACCATCTGTTTATTTACATTTTTTTGCACTGTTATGATTGGTATTTGTTTTCTCAATTGAATGTCTATAATAAGGTTTCTGTTATGGCAACCTACTTATCTATGGTGACTTTTAACTTAAGCAATAGATAAAATAATTATAATGCATGCACACATGCACATGCACATGCGTGCATACGTGCACACACACACCTATCTATAATAATAAAAGCATAATATGCTTATTAGACCGGAAAGCTGAATGACCTTTCGGACATCCTTTTAGACATCTTTCTGGATGAAGCTGCTATAGCAGGGGCTGAAGCTGAAGCAGTTAGGGCCGATCAGGCAGGCAGGCAGGTGAGTGGTTAGGGGTGATCAGGCAGGCAGGCAGAGGGGTTAAGGGTTATCAGGCAGGCAGGCAGAGTGGTTAGGGGCAATCAACCAGGCAGGTAGTCAGGTAAGCAGTTAGAAACCAGAGGTGTCCAAATGCTATTTAGGCCTGATCCCATGATCTGGCCTTAACCGGCATTCAGATATCCCTTTAGGGGTCCTTGATTGCTGAGGGACTACCCTATGCATGAATTTCTAGGGTGTGTGTGTGTGTGTGTGTGTGTGTGTGTGTATACACACACTCTCTTGGATAAGCAATATACATATTGCTCTGACTGCACATACACAGTAGTAAAGCTGGAGAGGGTGAATTCCTAGTCAGCATTTAATGAAGTTAGAAAGTGAAAAATATAGAAAGTATCTTCAAATAGGATCAAAATTATCAAATGCCATACCTGGAAATATTTACTTCAAGAAATATTTACTCCAAGAAATTTTCCCTATGCTAGATAGTTCTGAGAAAAGATCTAAAAATCCCTAAAAGTCCACAAAATGTTTGGGTAGGTACTTTTCTTCACTGTTTTGTTACTCAAAGAAGGTTTGTTGGAAGGATTTTATTTCACACTTTACTTGAGTATCCAGATCTCTCTTCATTGCAGTGTAACTCTGTATGCGAACAAACTCAGAGGTAAGAATTGGGCGATTTGAATCATGGTGGCTCAAGTCACTTCTCTATTGATCAGATGTAATCTCCATCTCTGTGTTTCTCTGAGAAGAGTATACACTTATTTTATTCACAGACAACTAAAAATTAACTAAACTTAGGTGGAGATTACTATATCACATCCATCCTTTTGAATAGTAAGCCAGAGTGGCTATTTTCATGCTAACCAAACCTTTCTTTGCTCCCTCAGTCAGGTGCCACATTTTGAACTCTCTCACTCCACTATTCCCATTGCTATCTGGAAGGTTATTTTAACTTCAGTGTCTTTCACCAACATTCTTTGAGGGAAGTATCACAGCTGCTTTGAAAGTTGCTGGTTTTTCCCCTTGTCACTAGTAAAGGGGATATTTTCTTCCACCTCAGGATATCTAACCAACATGAATGAGACCAGAACATCTAAAGATATCGTATTTCTTTTTCTACATTCCCAAAGCACTTGCAGTGTCTCAATTTTCTTTAGAGAGATCCAGTGATTAGGTAATAGTTAGCATTAGCAACCCAAAAAACCATTAGACCTCTACTATTTATATGAACTAGCACACTATATCTGGTAAGTATCAATTCTTCCCTATATTGACATCTTGTTCAAATGGAAGAGCCTCTGAAAGTCATTCACACAGAAATAGTATACTTCAAAGCCAGTCTTTCACAAATTCTGCATCTACATTGAAACAGTATTTCTGCTTCAGCATGCTGCATTCTGATTCTAGTAACAAGGCTCATAATATTGAGGTTATAAGAGAAATCATAGCTTCTTCCTTCAAGGAAACTTCCTCAATAAACGAGTAGCAACATCTTAAGCCAAGTTGGAAATAACTCTATCAGTGGAGTTTACTTCTTCATGCAAAGGTGATTGGAGTAGAGCTTCATAAATAACAGGATATTTATTTAAGTAATCATATACACCCAGGAATGAGTGAATGAATCAACATATTTTGAACTCAGTGAACCAAAAGTTCACAGTCTGGTGTTTGTTGTCTGCTATTCATCTCTGCAGCTAACCTATCTAATAAAAGAGTAATATGCAAATTGACTGCCACTCCTACACAGAAGATGGCTACCTCATGTAGTCAAAGATGGTTGTCCCCATGTGGACATAATATGGTTGCCACAAGAAGGCCAGCAGGGGAGGGCAGTTGGGAGGGACCAGGACTGCAATGAAGGGCATTTGTGGGTGATCAGGCCAGTAGGGGAATGCAGTTAGGAGCAACCAGGCCAGTAGGGGAGGGCAGTTAGGGGCAACCAGCCTGACAAGGGAGGGAAGTTAGGGGTGACTGGATCAGCCAGCGAGGGCAGTTGGAGGCCACCAGGCCTGCAGAGGAGGACAGTTAAGTGCAACCAGGCTTGCAGGGGAGAGCAGTTGGGGTAACCAGGCAGGCAGAGGAGGGAAGTTAGGGACAATCAGGCCAGCAGTGGAGCAGTTAGGCATCCATCAGGCTGGCAGGGGAGTGGTTAGGGAGTGATCAGGCTGGCAGGCAGAGTGTTTAGGGGCAATTAGGTAGGCAGGCAGGCTAGCGGTTGGGAGCCAGCAGTCCTGGATTGTGAGAGGGATGTTCGACTGTCCTTTTAGGCCCAATACTACTTGGGCCTAAAAGGGCAGGTGGACATCCCTCAAGGGGTTTTCGATTGAAGAAGGTGCAGGCTAGGCAGAGGGACACCCCTCTACCCCGCCTGTGCATGAATTTTGTGCACTAGGCCTCTAGTAAAATATAGGAAATTATCTTGCTATGGTGACAGAAATTCCCTATCTAGAAATAAGAATGTGAGAATTTTTTGCTTTAATTTATCAGAAGTACTTACATTGTTTCAGTCTTTGAATTAATCATGCCATAATTATATGTCATGATAGTGATTGGTTTAGCAGACCATATAAAATGGATTTTCTTTTTTTACAAAAAAATATTTTTTACTAGATAAGCAATTCCCAAACCCTAGTTTTCCCTGAAGCAATTACATCCATGCATCCCCTTGTACTAATTATGGATATTTGTTTAGACTTTTGGGTGCAAGTAATAGAAACTAAGTTAAGCAACCTAAGCAAGAAGTTATTTATTAGACTTGTAAGCATATTGGTAACATACAGAATTGGTAGTGAGGCAGAAGAATCATATTTAAAATAGGATAAAAGCAAACACACTGCATAGCCAATTTAGAACTTATTTATTGTAACATTGATTTTTTAAAAATTGTGTTTGCATCAAATTTTGTGATTTTTATTTCTGCGTGTCTTCTTTTTTTTTTTTTTACCTTCCAACTAAAGGCCTGGTGCACAAGATTTGTGCACTTGAGGGGTGGTCCCTCAGTCTGGCCTGTGCTGTCTAGCAGTCTGGGATCCCTTGGGGGATGTCCGCCTGCTGACTTAGGCCTGATCCCCCCTGGAGATAAGGCTTAAGCTGACAGTCAGACATCCCTCTGGTAGCCTGGGGCTCTCACAATCCGGGACCCCTCACTCCTTTCTGCCCACCTGCAGAGGAGGTGGGAGAGGCTCCCATCACCACTGCTGTGCTTGCCAGCCCTAAGCCGGGCAGCTTCTGGCTCAGTGGCACTCTCCCTGGGGGAGTGCACTGACCACCAGGGGGAAGCTCCTGTGTTGAGCATCTATCCTCTTGTGGTCAGTGTGTGTTATAGCAACTGGTAGACCAATTGTTTGGTCAACTGGTCATCATAGTCACTTAGGTCTTTATATATATAAAGATCATTTTTTGAATATGTTTTATTTAT
>PVJN01034332.1:0-22843 GCA_004026805.1 Lasiurus borealis | reverse complement strand
TGCATCATTGGTGTCCCCTCCCCCCCCCCCCACCCCTGGGTGCCTGCATATGCAAATCAACCCAACATTTTTGGCTGGTGGGTGTCAGTTTGCATCTTTCTCTTCTATTAGCGTAGACTAGAGGACTGGTGCACGAACGAACTTGTGCTCCAGTGGGGTCTCTCAGCCTGGCCTGCAGGATCAGGACAAAACCAGCTCCCTGACATCCTCCGAGGGGTCCCAGATTGTGAGAGGGTGCAGGGCAGGCTGAGGGACCCCACTGGTGCAGGATAGGGACTACCAGTCCAAGCATTTGCCTCCGGGTGGTCAGTCCACATCATAGTGACTGGTCGGCTGTCTGCCCCCTGGTGGTCAGTGCACATCATAGAGAGCAGTTGAGCATTTTAGCATATTACACTTTGACTGATTGAACGGCTGATGGGTTGGCTAGACACTTAGCATCCACATATCACCATGCCATAATTAGGATTTTATTACAGAGGATTTACGGTTGCCCTTAGAACAGCCCACCTGATTCAGGACTCAAGGACTTGGGCGGGTTTAGAGGGACTCCAGGGACCTGCAGCCACCACGCCTGGCACAGCCCCAGGGCTGTGTGGGCAGTTTCCCTCCCAGATGAGGTTCTGTCTTCCGTCTGCCCCGGTAGCCCACAGTGAGGAAAGAGGGCTCCATATCCCGGCTAGCCAAGCCCTCTCAGGCAAAGATGGGGGGTTCATAAGGGCTTATGTTCCCCTTTGCTTCTCCCCACTCAGCCTTAACCCTGACCAGCCCCCCCCCTCCTCGTTTGAAGGTCATTTTTATCTCTCGCCCTGACTCACAGGTTAAGGTTTCTCTGGTGGAAAAAGAGCAAAAACAAGCCTCAGATGGTGAGTCAAAATCATTCAACAAGCAAGAAGCCCCGCTCCGAAGACTGACAGCGGGCTGCGGCTAGAAGCGGATGAGAGCCGGGACCGGCACACACTTTCCCCCATTTCTCTGCAAGGAGTCTTTTCCAGCCTCATCTCCTCCATTGCTTCCTGGAGGAGTGGGCAGGCTCCTCGTTGCCTTGAGAGAGAAGTGTCACCACAAAAAGGGGACCAAGTTCCAGGTCTGCGTCAGTGAGGGGGAGAGAAAAGAGAGGTGGTGTCGGTGACGCGAGTGAAATCCAGTTTTCATCTGGCCCCAGAACTCAGAACCTCAAAGAAGGGCGACTGTCAGGGACTGTCCTGGTTTCAGCACTGGAAGCTCATATTCCAGAAAATCCCTCCGTCCCTGACGATCCAAATAATAGGTCACCCTCAAGGTGGTATTTGAATAAAGAAGTTCAGGGTTTTCAGATACTGTATCTTGGGAAGGTTATGGATAGAGGAATGAACCAGCTGAAAAATCTCTGAGCACAGGGTGACCTCTTGCCCGATACGCGTGTGCTTGAATGTGTGGGTTCATAAAAGCTCTTGGTTGATGAGGGAGGCAGGAGAGAGCGTGGCGTGGCTTTGGCTGTTTTCTCTGATGTTTATTACCTTTCACTAATGCTTGAGTTTCTTAGGCTATTTGCTGCTTCAGTTCATCTTGAAAGAAGAACATTTCCAGAGTGCTTACATGCGAAATTCAGCGTAAGTGAAGCGCATAACTCTATAAACACTCACGAAAAAAAAAAAAAAACCCACACACAACACCCCCCCTCATTTTATTTAGAAATAGGCTTCCAGAAAAGCTGCAAGAAATAGAATAGCACAAACTTCACCAGTATACTCTTTATCTAGGTTACCTGCTATTAACATTTTACTCCATTTGTTTATTTTTTATTTTAACAATTATTATAGTTGACATTCAATATTATATTAGTTTCAGGTGTACAGCATAGTTAGCCATTTATATAACCTTAAAGGTGATACCCTGATAAGTCTAGTGCCCATCTGGCACCATATATAGCTATGACAGTAGTATTTGCTATATTCCCTATTCTGTACTTTACATCCCCATGACTATTTTGTAATTACCAATTTGTACTTCTTAATCCTTCACTTTTTTTCACTCAGTCCCCTACCCCTTCCCATACAGCAACCCCATTTGCTTTATAATTTGTTTTCTCTCTCTCTCTCTCTCTCTCTCTCTCTCTCTCTCTCTCTCACACACACACACACACACACACACACACAATTTTTTTCTGAACTCTTCAACACTGGTTTGCATATGTCATGCCTCTTTATTCTTAAACAGTTCAATGCTAAGAATAGGAATATTATCTTACATGTCAACTTCAGTAATTTAACATCAATGCAATATTTTATCTAATCTACCATATTCCAATTTTGTCAATTGTCTCGATCGTGTTCTTTATAGCATTTCTTTTTCTTCCTCCAGTAAAGGAACACATGTAGGTCCAAGTATTTCATTTAGTTGTCACATCTCTTTAGTCTCCTTTCATCTGCCCCTCATGGATGATATGAGTTGACTTTCCAGTCAAGAGGTTTTCTGATCTCTCATTTGCAGACATATATATGAATATATATATAAATTTAATTTATTTAAGGGAGATAGAGAGAGGGGGAGAATCATTGGCTGCCTCCTGCATGCACCCTACTTGGGGGTTGAGCCCACAACCTGGACATGTGCCCTGACTGAGAATCGAACTGTGACCTTCTGACCCAATTAAGTCAGGTTTGGTGATTTTTGTAGAAGGAACCACAGGACTTAGTATATAATTGTACTTATGGCTAAAAATTGTTACAGGAAAAAGGATACAGAGCAAATTCCAGAGGGAACCAGGCCCAGGCTTCAACAGTCCTCTCCTAGTGGAATCACTGGCCACGTCTCAGTGCCAACATCTTTATTAAGGTTGATCATATGTTGGGACCCGCTGCCCAGCATGTACCAAAATTCTAGCCTCCTAGGAGTAAAGACAGGTGTTCAGCATAGACCACATTGTATCCATGGGTTAGACGCAATGTGCCACCCTGTTCACTGAGAGAAAGTTTCAGATCAGTGTAGGGGACTCTATGCCAGTCAAGCCTCCAGACACCATCTCAGGGCCAGCCTTCCCAGTAGGGGACCTTTCTAAGGAGAGCAGCCTCAGGCCTCTGTTAACTCTTTTCTGCCCAGTCTCAGAGCTCAGCTTACATGTATGTCACTGTATCGCTGTGAAGCTTCTTTTCCCTTAAGCAGAATCCGTTTCTTCACTCATGGAATGGTTATTCGCTTTAGGCACTCGGTATACACACGGCACAGAACTTGGAATGGCGGTATTGCATTGTGCTGTTGTTATGTGTATGCTACCAGGTGGAAAACACTTCACAGACTGTTATTTTTATCTTTCACTCGGCAAAGAGTCTGGCATGCTTCATCAGCTTTGTATAATAGTGTATAGTTTACAAAGATTTACAGAGACTTCTACAAAGAACCTTGAGTCAAATAACAATTCTCAGAGGATTAACTTACTCAGAGTCACAGCTAGTGGAGGGCAGAATTGTGCCTCTAGATTCCATATTTTTTTCTTAGCACTTTAGTTGTTTTTTGACTGAATTCTTCAAAGTCCTAGAAAGTGTGCAGGACTTCAGATGGCATGTAGGTCGAGAAGGAGGCTCAGCTCCCACCTGAATCACACAGAGCAGCTTCACTCTCATCTGTACACACAGGCTTTCTGCGTAACACGTTCTTTGAGGAGGAAAGGGTTCTGCTAGAATAAAATGTTTGAAAAACACAGCATTAGCCAAAAAACACAGCATAAGCCAGTTTGGCTCAGTGGATAGAGCATCAGCCTGCGGACTGAAGGGTCCCAGGTTCCATTCCGGTCAAGAGCATGTACCTTGGTTGTGGCCACATCCCCAGTGGGAGTGTGCAGGATGCAGCTGATTGATGTTTCTCTCTCATTGATGTTTCTGGCTCTCTATCCCTCTCCCTTCCTCTCTGTAAAAAAAATCAATAAAATATATTAAAAAAAGAAAGAAAAAAAAAACACAGCATTGTTTTATTGCCTCTGTTGAATGACTCATTTGGTAAACGAGAAGGTTCTAATTCAAATCAGCTTTAAAGTCTCCACTCCTCTAATGGGACTAGGACTAGGACATATTAATCATTGATCATTTCAGTGGCAGTAAATTGTTTTATAAAACCATGGGGTCTATCTCAGGTGGATATAATATATTCTGTAAGATGCCTAGTAAGTTCTGCCTAGTTTGCTTCAGTGATCATAAGAGCATTTATGGTGTTTTATTGTGGTAAAATCACACAAGGAATTCATTAGGGAATAGCCAAATCCCGTTTTTAAAATGTTAACCATAATATCTAATGGGAAGAAGCCAGGCATCACAACTTCAGAATATCTCAGTGAAACACTCGTTAAATGCATCCTCATAATGATCCAAACAGTTCTGTTATCCCAGCACAGCACGGCGAAGATAAATCTAAAGCGCTGCCCCATTAAGAGACTGGGAAGTTAAATTGTTATTACATCTGTGGTCTTGGATGTAGTAGAAAGTTGGAGAACTACTTATCTATTAAATTAAGGATGACTTGTTGACTTTTGATATCTGGGCCCTTTTAAAAGCCATGACAGAAGTGTGTTTGGAGATAAAGGGAACGTTCTAAAGTAAAGAAGTTTGGTTTTAATTAGTTGTTCAATTATATCTTTGGGTAAAGGTAACTGTAGAGGTTAGAGCACAGCCACATTCTAACCAGGGAGGGCCATCGGTATGAGGAAAGATGTGCCAATGCAGTGAGAGATGACAGTGGGGACTTTGCACATAGAAATTGCAAAAGGCAAAGAATGTGTTGCAGAGTTGAAAAGTAGAAGCGAGAAAATGAAATTATGTGCTATTGGAACACGTGGTGTGACTTTGTCTAGGCTGCAGTTATGTAAAATCAGACACTTTGTGATGTTTAAAGTAGCCATGCCCGGCGACAGATTTTCCTATTCTTCACTGTGGTCTTTAAGTTAGAGCATTAACAAGTATTTCTATTGACTTAGTTTATTTGGCAAGCATTTGAATCTCCCAGACACCATGCTAGATGCAGCTTTAAAAACATCAAGAAAACATTTTATTCTCTTCCCTCTCAAATTTGAAAATCAAATTTTAATTTGGGAATATTTTGCTACATTAATGTGTACTTCAGTCAAAATGAATTTTTTTGTTGTTGTTCCAGCTGAAAGATAGAGTGAAGATTAAAATTTAAGAAAGTTGAGTTCTCGCTGAAATCGGTTTGGCTCAGTGGATAGGGTGTCGGCCTGCAGACTAAAGGGTCCCAGGATCGGTTCCGATCAAGGACATGTACCTTGGTTGTGGGCACATCTCCAGTGTGGGGCATGCAGAAGGCAGCTGATCGATGTCTCTCTCTCACCGATATTTCTAGCTCTCTGTCCTCTCTGTAAGAAATCAATAAAATATATTAAAAAAAGAAAAAAGAAAAAGAAGAAAATAAAGTTGAGTTCCCAGTTATTGGATTTTAGAGTTTTTAATTATTTTTTGCAGGTTCCCCTTCCTTCCTGTACAGTATTTTCAAACTTCCCAGTCTTTAAGCAGAAGAATATTTCTCTTGCTCATACCATGAATTTTCCTCTAAGAATTGCATATTTTGCTTTGGGGAATGAAAAGGGCAGGTCCCTACTGTATAGGTAGGTATTCTTTATGTGTAAAAATCAGAAATATCTATAATCTTCCATTGAAAGTGCAAATAGATGCTAATAAATCTGTAATTTTTAATCAGTTACTATACGTTATTAATTAATAAATTGTAGAGTGTAGAGCTTGACATCTCATCTCTATTATCTAACAAACTGCATTTTTCTGCCATAAAACCATAAAATAGCACCAGCAGAAAGGTTCACCTGGGGACTTTTACATTTTATGTTTTAGTAAGCTGCATTTTGAGAATGCCAAATTGAGGAAAAGTAGCCACTTTAATAATATTGCCATGGTCTTGTGCCTTTTGTTGATTTGTTAATTTGCTATTTACTCCATTAGATTTTTTTTAAAAAAGCTTTCTTTTCCTGCAGCTGTAAGCTATAAATAAGGACGTTAACCACAAAGATATCCAAAAGTTATGCTCTGTCCATGGTTTTTTCTGAATTCAACACACTTGGCTATAGAGCAGGAGCAAGTGAAATCTAATTGCATTGTTGCCAGGAGATTTAGGTGACAGGTGGCACTTCAGGGAGAACCGCGGAGCTGGAGACCAGAGACTTAAATCACAGCCCGACGCCTTGCTCCCTGGTGATGGGAGTGGGTGCTGCACAGAAGCCTGTGTTTACGTTATATGCTTTGGGGAAGGTCTGTTTCCAAAACAAAATGAAATCTGGAGTGAAGAGAAGGAGGCATGTAAATTGATTCTGAGGATAGAGCTGTGAAAAGAGAATATAGCAAACAATAATATGGCTTCAAGTTCAACTTACTTTGAAAGGAAAACGGGTTATACCTGGAAAATTGATATAGTCCATCATTTTCATTTCAGATCATTTTTGGTGATTCTCTCAGTTTGGGGGGTATAAAAGAATACGGAGTCTCGTTGTACGGAGACATTCTCTTCCAAAGCTTTGGTCTATTATAACAGAAATTTTCTTTTGTTTAAGTAAGCCCCAAAGGCGATTAGAGTTTTCACCAGAGCATTGCTCTTGTGAGAGTTTCTAACAAGTAGGTTGGACTGACAACGTTTCTATGGGTACGGCTGGTCAGGTATTTCTTAGACCCCAATTTGATGCTTTCGGACAAGCTTAAGACTTTTATCTAAAGTCTGAGGTATTAGTATTAGACTCCTTTAAAATGTCAGATTGAGAAGTCTTAACCTAGCTGCCTGGTGAGAAAGACAGTGATTATACTCAACCCCTTATCCCTCCTTAAAATATACCTAAGTGTCCTTCTGTGATCTGATTGACAATACTCTGGGTTATCAAAGGTTGTTTAAATGAGTTGGCCTTTACTTTTTCAGGTTGCACCATTACTCAGACTTCTAAAGAGATCATTTGAAGTGAGAAAATTCTTTAAATTGCTTCTTCAGGTTTTAAGGTTACACCCATTGCTGTCAGTGGCAGAGGGACCACATTAGCTGATCTTTGTTTCTTTGCCCCTGTGTTGCTATATATTCATTTAGCATGGAAGATAGATCAGGAAGAACCTGGTTGGACTTGAATCTTCCTTGGGAATTTCTTTAAAAACTATTTTTATTGATTTCATAGAAACATAAGTGATGAGAATCATTGGTCAGCTGCCTTCTGCATGTCCCACCCTGAGGATTCAGTCTAAAACCCAGGTATGTCCCTTGACTGGGAATTGAACCGTGATCGTGGTTCATAGGTTGATGCTCAACCCCTGAACTACACTGGCAGAGCACTCTTGGGAATTTCTTATCCCAAATCACAACAATCTGGTTCTTTCCTTCTGAGGTCTGCTCTCTAATGTTGTAATTACTGAACGTTTAATCTATAAAGGAGAATAGACTGAACAGTGAGAGATAATTATCTTCAGATAAAATGAAAGTTTTCCTGAGCTTCAAATCCTCTTATTTTATACTATTCTAGAGGCCCGGTGCACAGATTTGTGCACTGGTAGGGTCCCTAGCCTCTGCGCAGGCCAGGCCAAAGGACCCCACAGTTGTATGAATCTGTGCACTGGGCCTCTAGTATGCATATAAGATCTTTTGTTATTCTCTTCCTGCCCTCTCCTCTCCCCCTTGTCTCTGAGATTCATCAGTCTGTTCCATGTTTCCATGTCTGTATGTTGAGCATCTGTCCCCTGGTGGTCAGTGCACATCATAGCTACCAGTTGAATGGTTGCATATATATATATATATATATATATATATATATATATATATATATATATATGTTTTTTGAGAGATTATTAAGTACTTGCCCTGTAGCTAGTTAATAGTGGATTTTCACAGACCTAGTTAATGTCTGGTCATTAGTTTTGCTGCCCAGAATTTAAGACTGTAGGACATGCTGCTTCTCTCATGGCTTGACCTTTGAAATGAGACATGGTGGTAGTTCTGAGGCTGAACTTTGCAGTGGGCCTATTTATTGCAATTGACTGATTTGATCTTTGAGATTCATACATGTCGAGGAGAGACTCGAAGTGCATATAGATTTAAATAGAGGAAAATTTTTTTATATTTTATTGATTTTTTACAGAGAGGAAAGGAGAGGGATAGAGAGTTAGAAACATTGATGAGAGAGAGACATCGATCAGCTGCTCCTGCACGCCCCCTACTAGGGATGTGCCTGCAACCAAGGTACATGGAGAGGAAAGGAGAGGGATAGAGTTAGAAACATCGATGAGAGAGAGACATCGATCAGCCGCCTCCTGCATGCCTCCTACTAGGGATGTGCCTGCAACCAAGGTACATGCCCCCGATTGGAATCGAACCTGGGGCCTCTCAGTCCACAGGCCAATGCTCTATCCACTGAGCCAAACCGGTTTTGGCAGGAAAGAATTTTTGAAAGGAGGATAATATTGAGCAAAACATTAGTCAGGGAGGTGGGGGAGGAGGAAGCACTCCAGCTATCTTGCCACTGAAAATTACATTGTTAGTACATGTTGTTTCTTTGTTTTTTTTTTTTTACATGTTTGTTGATGACCAGCAGTTATAAATCAGGTGTGTGATTTCTTCTGTTCTTTCCTCATATTCAGTTGGGTCACAAGAGAAGCCCATCCTGATCTGAAAAACTTTCCAGAATGTGTGATAATGTACAGATAATAATTTTTTGAGCCAGCTGTTCTATTTAAGTTAATAGAAATGTATAATAAATACATGGCAACTTTTGTTTGAAAATAAATGTATGTGAGAGATCAGGGGCAGGCTAAAAGGGGTCAATGAGGGAAAAAGGGGGACATATGTAATACTTTCAAACAATAAAGATGAAAAAAATATGTACATGGTTCTTCCCTCCCCACCTACACACAGACGAACTAACTTGGATGCGTTTCTTTTAAGACCAAACCTGAGAAATTGGCAACACCTGTCTGAAGCCAGAAGTCATATAGGCAGATGTTCTCATAATTCGCACTTAACTCTGATTAATAAGTCCTCCTTTCCCACCATAGATCTCTCCATGTTTCAAGGTAACAACTAACAGAGGCTCCGATTGGCTTGCCATGAGAAGGATGAGATCTTATAAAATGAATTTCGAACTTCCCAAGTCGTTCTGAAAAAGGGATTATGGGAATGAAAAGCCTTTTCTGGACTCAGCACTTAAAGTGATTGTGATTGTTCATGGGAGAGGAGGCACATGGAAACCTGTTACACTTGCCCAACTAATTATTAGCCACTCCCCTTCCTGGAAACTTTCATTACCCACACTTAAGTGTTCCTTTTGAGTTCCAAGGTTGACAATTGATTCCATAATTCTTTAATTGAATTATAGCTTTGCTTTAGACTAGTCCCTACATTTCTTAGAGAAAACTGACATGTATTTATGAAGTATTGGTTGTGAAAAGTATCAAGTAGGTCTAAGAAGTTTCAACCCACCTCCTTGCTAAAATGTGGAGAAGTCAGGAGAGAGCAGGAAGTTTTTCCAGGGACAAAACCCGGCTCTACCCAGGGAAGTAATAAATTGTTTAGATAGACAGGCCAGTGGCGGGCATCTTTAGTGTCCTCAGGCCTTTTCAGTCTGTGGAGAAGCCCAGTTGGTGTGGATTGTGTTAAAATATCCCAGCATTTTTCCAAAAGGAAATTTTCTGTTGAGATGGGCTTATTGCTGGACAATTGTGGAGACCCTTTCTCTTGTAGCAACGGTTTTCCTAACCCTTTCAGATTCCTGACTCCTGTTGGCTTGCTAGTGTTATTTCTCTCTTGCGTCACTAGAGGGCAGCATTGGATTATGAAGTAATGGAAAGAAGGCTTTTTGTAGATTTTTACCACCTTGTCTTTAGCTCCTGCCAAACCATGGTTTGTTTCAGAAATGGACACCAAGTCTTACATGTGCTTATTCTGAATATGGTGTTCAGAAGCTGAAAGACTTATAGGAAGTTATTCTAGAGAAAACGATGGGAGCAGAGTTTAAGTGTTAACTCTAACGTCCTGGATATAAAAATACTCCCCTAGGGGCAGAGACAAGTTCAATCTCCTGGATAGATAAAGGTGCTATTTGTTCTACACACAGAGATGCTACCAATCCTGTGTCTTATCTTTTAGTGTTTTTTTTTTTCCTTTTCTTCACTCTCTGGAGAGTTGGGAATTTGAGTCCGTTTCTTATTGCTTTTCTTTGTAACCAGTGTTCAGTTAACTCTTCAAAGAGATGAGAAGCACAATCATGAAGTCCTTTACACAAGTCTCTGTTGGCCCTTGCTAAGTTAACATGAATGTAGTTCCTCTCTTTCTCTCTCTCTCCCTCTCTCTCTCTCTGTGAGTGTATGACTGCTTTGAGCTGTGAGGTGATATTTTGCTATCCAGAGCCATATAGGCTATACTCAGGTTTATTTGGAGTGATGAATTGGCAAGTTGAAGTCTGACATATCCCACTCATTTCTCCTCTCGTTCCCATTAATATTCATTAAACTAACGGATTACTAGTCTACGGACTTTCTTTAAACAAATTACAGATGAGCCGTCTCTTGCGTTCCTGCGTTTGTGTTTCTGATGGGGATATATAAGCCTTTCTAAGCCTGCACAGGGTGAGGTGACCTGCTGTAGGGTTTGTGACCAGCATTTTTACACTTGAGCTTGGAAATGGGATGGAGTCAGGCAAATGCCTGTGAAAACGAAGTGCTTCCTTACACCTGCAGCCAGTTCTTAAGCTACTTGGGATGTCACTTGAATCCATTTCCAAATTCATCACACACAACAAAAAAAACATTGTCCTTTCTGTTATTCTTATCTGTAGGAAGTAGGGGATGGGGTCAGAGGTATGGGGAGGAGGCAGAATATGGGGTTGGGACAGCATTCATGAGCCCCTAGTACTGTACTTGTGCTGGTATCGCGATGTAAGTATCTCAGGAAATTCTCATTGTTCTTTCCCCCTTTTTATAGGGAAGTAAATCGAAGTTCAGCTTTGCTTCTAAAATGCTATCCTTGCCAGCAAAGCTCGGATGCTTGCTATCAAAATGGCAGGTACAAAATTTAGATCAAGTGTTTGCAGTCATATCCTGTTCTGTCTGAGACTGTGTTGCGCCTTCTTCTTCCATTTCCAATAACATACCTTTGTGAAACAGGGTTTTCCACCTTGTTGGTTATCAAGTCTAAATACAGAAGTAGATTTGTTGTGGAAGATGATTTTCATTGTGCTCTTGCACAAGACTGCCCCAAGAATTTCCGTTCTGGTGAGAAAGAAGCAATCTCAACCTTTGCACTGATGTGGGCTTTTTACACATACTGTCGCAAAATGTAGCAATGTAGTTTATTGTTGTTATATTAAGACTGTTACCCATGCTAAACCATGCTTCACAACAAAATTTCACTTATTAGAAATAAATTTCAGTAATTAGAAATAAATATTTCACAATATATAATTACATATTGTTTTTGTGATTAATCACTATGCTTTAATCATGTTCACTTTGTAACAATGAAAATACATCCTGCATATCAGATATTCACTTTATGATTCATAACATGAAGAACTGTATTAAAGGGCTGCAACATTAGGAAGGTTGAGAACCACTAGTTTAAAGGTAGCTGAGTGGCCGAAACCGGTTTGGCTCAGTGGATGGAGGGTCGGCCTAAGGACTGAAAGGTCCCAGGTTTGATTCTGGTCAAGGGCATGTACCTTGGTTGCAGGCACATCCCCAGTAGGGGCGTGCAGGAGGCAGCTGATCGATGTCTCTCATCGATGTTTCTGGCTCTCTATCCCTCTCCCTTCCTCTCTTAACAAAAATAAAGGTACCTGAGTGGCTTCAGAATCCATTTGGTGGCTCAACAATGCCCCACCTCTGTGGTTCTCTTTGCCAGTGTCTCATGGTAACAGATGGCTGCTGCACCTCAAGTCCCACATCCTCACACATCATGAGAACATTCCTCATGGAAGGAAGGAATGGGGGAAAAAACAGCTTCTTTTCTGGCAGGGCTTCCCAGCACCCCTCCCCCCCTTTTTTTAAAAGAAAGTTGCATTTTCTTTTAAATGTTTTTATGAATTTCAGAGAGAGGAAGGGAGAGGGGGAGAGAGATAGAAACATCCATGAGAGAGACATGGATTGGCTGCCTTTTTCACACCCGCTACTGGGGATCAAGCCCCAAACTAGGGAATGTGCCCTGACCGAGAATCAAACCCATGACCTTTTGGTTCATGGGTTGATGCTCAACCACTGAGCCACGCCTGCCAAGCAAGGCTTTTCCTTTTGATCAAAGGAGAAAGTCTGTCATAGGAGTCACCCTGCAGACTTCCCCTCATGTTTCCTTGGCAAAAAAGAACCAATTTTTCACAAAACCAATTACCCTTCATCCCAGGGGCCTGCTGGCCCTGAGCCCATAGCTATCTGGCTATTGCTCAAAAAAAACTCTGGGCATTCTGTTTGCAAGGAGGAAGGGGGAGTAGGGAATGGCTGTGGGGAAAAACCAGCTGTGCTTACCACAGGTACAAACACACAATAAAAAATTTTATCTTGGTCTTATTTTTTAACAGCAATGGGTTGAAATTGTATTATTCTCCAACTCAGTATTTTCACTTAATTTCACGTATCCAGCAGATAGGGCAGTACATATAGATTTATCTCATTCTTTGTTACTATTGCGTAGTATGTGGCGGTTTCCTGTCTTTTACTATTATAGGGGATGTGGTCAATCACTATCTTATACAGGTCTCTTTGTACACATGCGTATTTCTCCGGGGGGAGGGGGAGATATCTGGAAGTAGAATTGCTGGATAAACACAATGAAAAATTTTATTAAAATACTTGATAAAAATTGTTCTTCAAAGAGGCCATGCCAGCTAAGCAGTGACAAAATGTCACTGCTAGATACCACTATTTATAACCTAGTGAGTGAAAAATGATATCTATTATTTTTTAGTTGGTTGTACTCTGAGTTTTATTTCTCCCATTGAAAAAGGACAAGAGTTATATGATTCACATTTTCCATAGGAGAAGTTAATACTCACTCCCCTGGGAAAGCAGTTTCCCATACGCTCCACCTCCCAATCTTGACAGTATTTGTTGACATTTTCTTTTCTTGCTAGTATTTTATTCATCTTTGTACCTCCAGCATCTAGTTTAATGCTTGCTCCACAAATGAGATATAAAATTTTATGAGCTTAAAAAAATCTGATTTGTCCCACCAGCGTGACTCAGTGGTTGAGCATTGACCTATGAGCCAGGAGGTCATGGTTCGATTCCTGGTCAGGGCACATGCCCAAGTTGGGGGCTCGATTCCCAGGGTGGGGCGTGTAGGAGGCAGCTGATGAATGATTCTCTCTCATCATTTATTCTATCTCTCTATCCCTCTCTCTTTGTCTCTGAAATCAATAAAAATATATTTTAAAATAACTGACTTGATAACAGAGAAAACAAAGGTTAAATATGGGGTAACAACTAAGAGCACATTTTCTGAATCCCTCAATAAAATACACAGGTTGACTAGATGTGTGAGGATGTGGGACTTCAGGCACATCATGAATATAGAAATGACAGACTTCTGAGGTATCCTGATGGCTTATACAGGTCAGAATATTTGGAATTGGGACTATTTTGGAGGTTAAATTGTAAAGAAGAGCCTGGGAGGGAACGCTGAGTGAGGCACAAGGAAAGATGAACTGTAGGCAGCCAGAGGCAAAACTCAAGTTAGTGGTTTTTAAAATAGATGATGAGTTGAAAATAAACCATGAAACTTCGAGTCAGCTAGCAGCCAGCAAATGCATTTCCTCATTGACAGCTAATCGGTGATGAAATTCTCTCATTGTAAGTCCTGATTTCCCTTCAGAAATCAGGCATGGTACAATAAAATCAAATTCCCAGAAATTCCACTAAGATGATATACTGATATTTTTATATGCTTCTGTTCTCAAACTCTTGCTTGCTTCCTCAAATGTAACACCTTCCTCCTATTGCCCTTATCTGGGTTTTCAAATCAGCCACCCATTTATCCACCCACCCACCACCCACCCACCCACCCACCCAATGAATATCAATTGAGTGCCTGAGTATGCCAGATACTATGTTGCTCACTCTGATTCCCAACACTCCTGAACAGGACCCAGTCCCTTCCCTCATGGAGGAAAAGTCACACATTAGATAGTTCAACAAGTATGGCATGGGGGAAGGGCAGAGTGCTTTGGGGACATGGAGCAGAGAAACTTGACCTGGCCCAGAGAGTTCCGGAAGGCTCCCCAAGGAAACCACCGTTAACTTAGAAGGGTGAGTAGGAGTTAGCCAGGAGTATCCCATCCCCCTCTGTCCTACCATCTCGCTCGTTCCTCCCTGAGGCATGCTCTCTGCCGAGCTGTCTGAAGTTACCCATCCTGTTATGCATATGCCTTGTGCCAATGCCCTGTGCATCTATCTGAGTGCTTCTCTTTATTTGGAACCCTGGGTCCTCTCTGAAGCTCCTGAGTGTCCAGTGGACCTCGCTCTTCTTCTCGTGATGTCTCTGCCCCCTCTCAGTCTGGGGAGAGAGAGTGACACAGTGACACTTTCTTCTCCGGCAGTCCTCTAACATGACTTCAAAAGAGCCTGGAGAAATCATTTTACCTCACTTCCAAGATTTGGGTAAATTTTCTTACCATAATATTTATAAGACACTTCAGCACTGGGTCCAGCAGAGACTAAAATCTGCACATATGTTTTGTTTACTACTATTATTTTTAAAACAGTTTGATAGTCTGTTGCACATAATAGGCACTTCACAAGTGCTGGGTCCCTTCCAGGGCCCTGGCCTGGGCAGAGCAGAGGAGGGAGAGCCATAGGAATCTTGCGTGGTAGGAAGCTTAGAGGCCATCCGGTCCCGACAGTGGAGTGATTTGTCCAAGGTCACACAACTTGTCAGGGTCAGAGCTAGACTTGAAATGCAGGCCTTGATCCTTGAACCCAAGTGTCCTGACTTGGACGTTAATACTCTTTCTAGAAAAGGACTGCGTGCTCTTCGCTGGCTGTGGGGATCCTCGTGTCTCTTATCACTAGAAGGGTGATGAAGGCCTGGAGGCTGTGCTCTCAGCCCCTCTTATCTCCTCTGCAAAAAGCAGACTGTTTCCTGTAACCTTGGCAACTCCCAGGAACTTGATTCCTCTCCAATCAGCATCTCTGACTGTCTCTCAGAGAGGGGCTGGGGAGCACATACAACAGCCGCCTCCTGCTAGCTCCCCGGCTGTCCTATCTTGAGGGTTTGGAGGATCTATATTCCCGAATCTCCCTACCTCCTTCCGTCTTTGCTTGGAGCTGCCCGTGAAGCAACCCTTCTGCTTTGCTTGTGGAGACCTTGCCTTGTAGGTGCCAGTTGGTACCTACTGTGCATCTCTGTTGTAGAGTGTTAAGGACATGGGGTCCTTTTAGCGAAATGCTCCAGGAGGCAGTCCAGCATCCTCTTTCAGAGCACAGAACCCAGGAGTCAATCTGCTTGCTTTTAAACACTGGCCTTAACTTGGACAAATTCTGCTCTCTAAGTCTCAGCTTCTTCCCCTGCAAAAGAGGGACAATAGAGGCCACTGCAAAGGGCTGATGGAGAATTAAGAGGCGCTACAGCATATAAAGCATGTAGCCATGGCAAGCATTCGATAAATGCCAGCTGTTATTATTTTCTCATCCCATCCTACAGCAGCCTCTGGAGGTAGGCAGGGCAGGTGTTATTAACCCTTTTAAGCCCCATGGGAAGGCTGAGTTCAGAAATGTTAAATGACTTGATCTGAGGTCACAACTCCAGTAAATGGCAGTCAGAACCCCAGGTGTCCTGACTCTGAGTCCAGTGCTCCTTCTGCTCTCGGAGTGCCCTCTGGAATGAGTGGTATTTCCCTTGGGAATCTATCTGCCCGATTGAGATTGACTTTCATGTCTGCAAATTCTCTCCTTCCTGCTCTTCCTCCTCTTGCCAGAATTCTGCCGGGTGCTAGTCTCCTGAAACCCATGGGCCAGACCTCTCCCTGTGCAGGTCTGTCTCAGGAGGGATCAGGAACCACAAGGTTGATCCGTGCATTGGGTGCCCCGAACCTTCAGCTGGGGGTTCACTTAATTGTCCATTGAGTGGAATTACTTTGAGTCCTCATTTGAAATAAGGTATATCCTAAGTTTATACATTTGAAAAGGCAGAATCATTTAATTCTTATAATAGGCATTGTAATATACATATAGCACTGGATTCAGAGTCAGAACACCTGGGGTTCTGACTGCTATATACTGGATTTGTGACACACACACACACACACACACACACACACACACAGACACGCACACTCACTAGAGGCCTGATGCATAAAATTCGTGCAAGAGTAGACATTTCTTCCCTCTGCTGCTGGCACCGGCTTCCCTCTGGCACCCGAGACCCAGGCTCCTCTGTGGGCACTGGCAGGCACCTGGGATCCGGCTTCCCCTGCAGCTCTGGCTTTGTTGGAAGGTTCTCCGGAAGAAGTCTGGTCTAATTAGCATATTACAATTTTATTATTGTAGATATGAAATCACTGACAAGATACTAATGAGTTTTTTACACTATTGCATTTTCTACAAAGGATAATTTCTCTTGCAAGAAATTATCTTAGATATGACTATAGGTAGTCTTAGGTATGACTATAGGAGGTATATGATGTCTGGTGGCTTTTCAGAATGGTAAAATTCTAATTCTACCATTACTTTCCTGTTTATTAGTTGGAATACTTTTATGAAGAGATATTCTGATTTATCATTTGACTACCCAGTGGTACAGTCTTATAGGAAAGACAGGATAAAAAAATGTTGAATTATTTCCCTTTACCTACCAGTTTCCAAGATGACAAGTTAGTACTCTATCCTCCTCTGAGGGTGACCGATCTTTTTTTAAAAATATCATTACAAACCTATGGATTTAGATATATAGTAGATGGCTTTTAATCTATTGCAGTTATTATCATTGAAGCTCAACTTGTCTCATCTTTGGCTAGTGGAAGCTTCTTCATGTTGGTTCCTGAGTCCTTTTGACATGACACCGGTGGTATGTGTTTTTTTTTTTTTTTTTTTAATATATTTTATTGATTTTAGAGAGGAAGGGAGAGGGAGAGATAGATAAAAACATCAATAATTAAAAAAATCATTAATCTGCTGCCTCCTGCATGCTCCACACTCCGGACTAAGCCTGCAACCTGGGCATGTGCCCTGATTGGGAATTGAACCATGACCTCCTGGTTCATAGGTCAATGCTTAACCATAGAGCCACACGGCTGGCCCGGGATTCAGGGTTCCTCTTGAAATGCAAATCTAGCTGTCCTGGAACCACTCCAACTCCACCTTTAGATCTCATAGCAAACATCACTTTCTTCAACCAGGTCCTTGTGTTATTTGCTCTTAAAGCATCGTGGACTGTTCCTTATCATGATTTTTTTAAAAAAATATATTTTATTGATTTTTCACAGAGAGGAAGGGAGAGGGATAGAAAGTCAGAAACATCGATGAGAGAGAGATATCGATCAGCTGCCTCCTGCACAACCCACAGTGGAGATGTGCCCGCAAGCAAGTTACATGCCCCCAACCGGAATCGAACCTGGGACCTTTCAGTCTGCAGGCCGACGCTCTATCCACTGAGCCAAACCGGTCTCGGCCTTATCATGATTTTTAATTGTGAAAAAAAATTTTTTGCATGTGATTAATTTCTTTCTCCTCCACTAGATTTTAAATTGCATAAGGAGGACAGTGGTTTTTTTTTCTCATCTGTGACCACGTTTCCCAGCTACCAACACAGTCTGTGACTTGGTGATTGTTAAGTAAATAACTAAGTAACAAGTTTTAGTGAATGAAGGAATTAACAAATAAATGGATGGCTGCTGAGACAGGGGGTCATAGCCTGAGGCAGCCTGCTGTGCACACATCCAGGGGAAAACAGACCAGGACAGAAAGGTAGGCTGAGACCTCTTGTTTCTTGCAAGAAGATGAAGACTCATTTTGGAAACACTTAGAAACGTGTTTCATCATTCTAAAGATGCCTCCCTAAATAGATGTAGAGAACTGAAACTGGGAATCACAAAATACAATCTGACAAAAATTAAAGCAAATTGGTTTCTGTCTAGGCAAAACTAAACAGACTAGAAATGACAATACATCGTTCATGGATCTTTGAGAACAGAGAGGAGGGCGAGTGGAGTAGGACAGGCAAGTATAAAAGATGAACTTGTGAACTTGTACAGTCTAATGTGAACGTCCTTTGGCCACTTGGTGCTTGATGATTTTGGCTTTGGACCAAGGTGCTTGCCTCACTGTGCTGCTCTCCCTGGAAGCCACATCTTTTCCTACTTGAGCATCTCCTTCCAGGATTAATTGCCTTCAGGGACTCTTGGTTGAGTTGACCACCCTTTCCAGATGGGACCACTGAAGCTAAGTGACTACAATTACATGCTTTTTCCTTTGCCCAAGTGTCCTTTCCCTCCGGTGGGTCTGTACCACTCCATAAATGAAAAGCATTTTTGCTGTAGCTGGAAATTTATCATTTCTCACCACTGCTGGTGGAGACAGACACTCACCCTTTGACCCCTCTCTGTGTATTGGTGCCCAAATGACCAGTCTAGCTCCTGTCCCTGTTTCCTGCCTCCCTGGAGCAGTGCCTCAGGAGCCCCCAGGGGTGTGTATGTGTGTGTAGAGATGGGATGAGAGCAGAGAGGTGGGGGTGGGGAGGAAGAGGGCCAGAGTGTGTCAATGAGTACTGACAGTGAGGTGCAAATTTCCCAGGACTTGGTATCAGACACAGCCTGGTTCAGATCACCACTGATTTAGCAGCAATTTCTCATTCTTCTTTTACTTTTTTAAAATCCTTGCCTGAGGATAGGTTTTTATTGATTTTTAGAGAGAGAGGAAGGAAGAGAGAAAGAAACGTCTGTGTGAGAAAGAAACATTGATTAGTTACCTTCTGTACACACCCTGACTGGGAATCAAACCTGCAACCCAGGTATGTGCCCTGACCAGGAATTGGACCCGAGAGCCGTTGATGCACAGGACGATGCTCCACTCAACTGAGGCACCCGGCCAGGGCACAGTTTCTCATTTTCATTCTCACCTGTGAAGTGAGTGTAAGATCTGCCTTCTGTAAGCATCAATTGTGCAAAGTGGTCAGCATAGACACCGTGCCTGTGGCTGGGACCCTTAAGTGTTTGTTCCCTCCCCCTTTCCTTCCTCTCTGCTTTAGGAAGTCGCATGGTGCAGAGGATGAGCATAAGTTTTGAGCAAAGGTGAGATCCTGGCGTGGCCGTGGATGTGCTGTGTGGTCCTGCCCAGGTAGTTTCACCTCTCAGAGCCTCCCTCTCCTCATCTGTAAAAGGGTGAAGGCAGGTGGGTGAGGGCCGGGCCTTACACAAGCTAATGTACTTCGTGCAAAGTTGAGAGGGTCATTCATTACATGCCAATTCCTCTTCCACGTTCTTTAGTGAACTGATGGAGTGACTTATAATTCCTCGCCCATCCAGGGGTGATTGAGTCTTACATAGTGCACCCACACATTTGGAAGGAAGTGTGAGCCCGGGAGCAGAATGTCAGTGGAGATGTCTGCTTCCCCAGCTTGTCTGCACAACGGGCTGTTTGTGGCGCCTGCTCAGCTGTATGCCAGTCGTGTACCAACATCATGCCTTGGATGAGCCTATGCCTCGGATGCTCTCGGTTCTGTGTGAGCCACGAGGCTTCTGAGACATCCTGGCTACAACATCCCCTCTCTGTTATCTCAGGAATTTGAGCTCCTTTCGTTTTATTTATAAAAATGGCTGTTAAAAAGGAAACATAAAACTCATTTCCTAGGCAAACTCCAGGAGTGCTTTTCTTAATTAAAAAAACTATATATATTTCATTGATATTTTACAGAGAGGAGGGGAGATGGGTAGTGAGTCAGAAACATCGATCAGCTACCTCCTGCACACTCCCTATTGGGGATATGCCCACAATCAAGGTACATGACCTTGACTGGAATCGAACCTGGGACCCTTGAGTCCACAGGCCGGCGCTCTATCCACTGAGCCAAACCGGTCAGGGCCAAGAGTGCTTTTCTACATTTGTCCGTAGAGGAGGCAAAATGTTCTCTTTTGGTTGTTCCGGTTAATAATGCGGATTTTTTTTTCACTAGATGGTGTTGGGTATATGAATCCCAGTAAGTGAATGAAGCATTTAGAAAAATGTCCCCTGTCTAGAAGTATTCCCAGCACCAGGTTTTCTGGAACGTGGGAGGGGCTGAGTGTTTCCCAGGCTGAAGAGATGGGAGTTTTCCTCTCGCCTTGCTCGTTCCCTGGCAGCTCCCAAAACATCCATTTTTCATCTCCTTTGTGTAAAAGGCAAAGGGAGGCAAAGGATTTCTCTCCAACTTCTATGTCCTTACCTTCAGCAGATGCCTGATCTTTGTGTACCTAGGTTTTCTCACCCGTGGAATGAGAAGAGGTTGTTAGGAGGACTAAGTGCTACAGTGTGTCCAGTCTGAGATGTAAAACCCCAGAGAGGTCAGGTCGAGTTTCCCCTGCTCTTCACTCTCTGCCTCTTCCTCTGTCGCTCTTTCCCCCTCTCTCTCCTACAGCAAGAGTAAGTGCTTTTCTCAGTACAGTGGCTGGTATGGCGCCAGGAGCGGTTAAATGCTTCGTAGGGTGAGGCTGGCAATGGCAATTAAGAGTCCGTAAGCCCAGCCGGGTGTGACTCAGTGGTTGAGTATGGCCCTCTGAACCAGCAGGTCGCCGGATTGATTCCTGGTCAGGGCACATGCCCAGGTTGTGGGCTCAATCCCCAGTGTGAGGCACGCAGGAGGTAGCCAATCAATGATCATTGATGTTTCTATCTATCTCTCCCTTTCCCTTCCTCTAAAATCAATTAAAAAAATAAAAGAGTACTTGAGGGGTCTGAGCAGCAAAGGGAACGAGGTGAATGGGGGATGGAGGGAAGAAACTCAAGGTTTAAAGAACTGGAAAAAAAGAGACAGAAAGGACCATGTTGAAGAGCAATGCTATTTTCTCCCAATGTACCTAAGAATTAGAGCTGTTTTACTATTCGCTTTTAAAATCTTAAAAACCCTGTCCTAATTTTCCCTCCATCTGAGCGGTGCTTAGTCACAAATGCAAAGCAGGTATTCCTTCCCAGTCCCTTCCTCCGCTATGTCTGCGTGGCAACTACTTCTCCTGAATTAAAATGGACTTGCTTTGCAACCTTGGTGATTCTTCTCGAGTGAAGAAAAACAACCTACATCTGCCCGGCGCTCTACATTTGCAAAGTGCTTCTGTAAACATGATCCTCTCCGAACTTCGAACTTCGAAACAACCTGGTGAGATGGGTGTTGCTATTGGTCGAGAGAAAAACAGGGCCCACGGAAGTGAAGCAACCTTGAGCAGATGTTAGCGTAGAGCCTATTCCAGTGCATCCAGCTCCAAGCCAGGCATCTTCTCCCTCCACTCCCC
Organism: Lasiurus borealis; assembly: GCA_004026805.1. Lineage (NCBI taxonomy): Eukaryota > Metazoa > Chordata > Mammalia > Chiroptera > Vespertilionidae > Lasiurus > Lasiurus borealis. Next base: position 1,425 of record PVJN01034332.1, on the reverse strand, counting down.
CACCCCCAACCCCTACTCGCTGCTCTGCCCTCCACAGGAGGAGGGTATCAATGGAGGTTATTGAAAAATTGCAGGATATACACTTGGGTCCTTGTATAGCAACAGCACCTGTGGTTGCCACTGGAGCAACACTGAGGAAATGTTCTTAAACACTGTCAGCCTCTTGAGTCTTACAAGATACCTTTCTATTTTTTTAAAATAAATTTGTACTGATTTCAGGGATGAAGGGAGAGAGACAGAAACATCAATGATGAGAGAGAATCATCGATCGACTGCCTCCTGCACGCCCCACACTGAGGATTGAGCCCACAATCCAGGCCTGTGTCCTGACCGGGAATTGAACTGTGACCTTCTGCCTCATAGGTCGATGCTCAATCACTGAGCGACTCCAGACACCTTTCTATTTTAAGTTCGCTTCCTTCAAATAGCAGAGGAATGGCTGGGAGCCGGCAAGGCGAGGGGGAGAGGCTCTCCAGAAGCCTGGATGGGTTCCTGGGGTTGTCGGGAAGGTTCCCTGATGTCTATTGGCTTCTGCCCCCCATATTGGCGTCCTCTGCCGAGCAGCCCATCGCTGTGATGCCAGCCACCGGGCGGCAGGCCCAGGCACTCAGGCCACCCTGCTCCCTCAGTGCCCAGAGAAGGGTGTCAGTAACAGCTCCTGCATGCATTCCCCTTTGCTCCGGGAGAGGCCAGGCCGGAGCAGATCTCTCTTGGAGATGTACTGGGTCCAGGGGCCTGGTGGGGCCTGTCCTCCATGCACATTGTGCTTTAACCTGGTGGCTCTCAGCCAGTAGTAATTTTGCCTCACTTCCTACCCCCAGGGCACCTTCCACAATGCCTGGAGAGAGTTTAGATGGTCACAATTTGGGGGAGGAGAGGGCTTGGTCCTGGCGTCTAGTGGGTAGACAGAGGTCAGGGATGTGCTGAGCATCCTACAGGACAGCCCCCACAACAAAGACCCCCTCCCCCCCCCATGTCAGTAGTGGCGAGGGTGAGAAACCCTGCTTAGCACTATTCCTAATGCGGGCGGATGGAAATGGGGGTCCAGGTAAAAGAAGGCAGCGACAAGGCCGTTGCTACCTTCCCGTGTTCTCTTTAGGGCTGGGGTCTGACTGCTAAGCAGGTACCTGTCCAGGGCAGCCCATCAGTCCCATCCCCTCCACTCTTCTAGCCCTTCCTTGTCCTTTGAATTGTTTGAAACCAGGGCAGAAACATCTCCCCGTGCCTGGCCTGCCTTTGGCCGTGGCCTTGATGGCTCTGCTTGGGAATTCATGTCACTGTTTGGAGAGAGTCATATTTTTTTACAGCAACACAAGCCATTTTACCTTTATAGTAATTGTTTTGGAATAAGAAGTAATCATCCAGGACTGACCAACTTGCTTTACTAAGCACTCCTTTCTCACTCCTGGCAAATTGCTTTGAGAA
>PVJN01034331.1:0-22959 GCA_004026805.1 Lasiurus borealis | reverse complement strand
TGTTGTTATATTACTTCTGTCTGAAAACTTTAACTTTCTTTGTGGCTTCAGTTCTAAGGATCAAATTGCTCAATTTCTGTTTGTATAAAAATGCCTTTGTTTTGCCTTTTTTTTGAAAGGCATTCCTACTGGCTATACAATTTTTGGTTAGCAAATTTTTCCCCTCGGTACTTTAAAAATGCCCCTCTATTATTTGTTGGCTTTCAAACTTGGAGACATGAATCTAGAGTTTCTCACTTTTTGTTTTTCTGTTTATAATGTTCCTTCTCTTTGGTTGCCTTTACGATTTTTTTTTTTTTTTTTTTAGTAATTTCACCAAGATGTTGCAATGTAGCATTCTCAGAGTTTTTTGAATTTCTTGGTTGTTTTTTTTTTACTGATTTTTCATTAATTTGGAAAAACGCTTAGTCATTCTTGAAACATATCTTCCGCCCCATTCCATTTTCCACTTTCTGGGGCCATATTTGCGAGTATGCTAAACCATGTGATAATGTGCCACAAGTTTTGGGGGTTCTGTTTCTCTCCCCTGCCTTCACCCTTTTTTATTTTTCTTTTCCTTTTCCACTTTGGATAATTTATCTTCAAATTCATTTCTTTTCCCCTCCTCCATCGAGTCTACCAGTGTGTCAACTGAAAAATTCTTTATCTCAGTATCATGCTTTCTAGTCCTAGAATTTCCATTTGAGAGAGAGAGAGAGAGAAGCCTCAACTATGCTATAGTGAAACATCCATCAGCTCCCTCCTCCATGCCCTGTACCAGGGATCAAGCTCTCAGCCCAGGGATGTGCCCTGCGTGGGAATCAAACCTGCACCGTTTCAGTGCCTGGATGATGCCCAGCCAACTAAGCCACCTGGTCCAGTCCCCCCCGCCCCAGTCTTCCTTGTAAGCCCCTAGCCGCGGCCCGTGGAGAGACGCTCCAAGGAACCGTGGGCTCCCTCTGTACCCCAGGCTCCGAGGATGTGAAACTCTCTCGCGGCCCACACTTGATCTCTGCGGGTTTGCTGAAATCTCAGCTTTCTTCTCCCGCTCTGCCTTCACGGCGCCTGCCTCTCTCCCCGGCGCTCTGCCAGCAGTGAAACCACCCGCACGCCTCAGTCTCTCGGAAAAGCTTGTCACCGTTCAGGATTCGGTTTACCTCGTTACCTGGTGACATCAGCTCGGGAAAATGTGAGATTTGTAGATTATCCCGTTTTTTTTTCTTTTCTCCGCATCGTCAGGGCAGAAGCGAAGATCTGTGGAAGGTTTCAACATCCTAAATGGAACACACCGGGGAGCGTTCCCCGAAGCTCTGAAATGTGAGCGGTGGTGATGTCTCGGTTGGGAGCTCGGAGCCATGCATCCCGAGAACGGAGGCCTGATTTCTCTCTGTGCTCCTCCTCACCTCCACTTCTTCGCCTCTAATGCCCCGTGCCTTCTCTGCTCCGGCTCCTAGGATGAGAGAGAGCCGGGAGAAAGAACTGGAGACACCAGGCAAAGAGACACCCAGGGAGAAAACATTTTCATAGTTTTTTTATTTTAAAAAAAATCTTCTCAATTCTCTCTCTCTTTTTTTTTTTGCAGTACCTGTTCATTAGCTACTTTAGGGGAGGGGGACTCAATTTGGCTTGACTTTGGGGGAAGAAGAAGAGAGAGTTGTCAGAAAACGTACCCCGAGGACACATACGCTGAGAGAGAGGCGATGGGCGTTTGCACAAACACATGGCGGCGTTCGGCGCCGGTATTATCCCGGGATGTGGATGAGTAATGCCATTACACAATGGCTGTCGGGTAATTACTTGCAGATAATCGGCGCTTCCAGCTCTGGAAGACATTACTCTGCTCGGAGGAGAAGTGTGGGCGAGCCGAGACTTATTTTGTGCGAAGGCTGTGCTTCCTGCCCGTTACATGAGTTCACACCAGCGAGACAGAAAATGCGCAGGGAGCGAAATTCCAATGAGAACTTCCGTGAATGGGCCGAGAGAAATCTACCCGCCCCCCTTTCCACTTTGGATGGACATGGCCCAACAAGACACCCACCTACCTTGACCTTGGGTGGCAAGTGGCATGAGCTGTGTCCAGGTGCCTCTCCAGCGGTGGAATGCTTGTGGCAAATCGGAGAGAAGCTGGGGATAGATGGGTTAGGACACCACAGAGATCATTCCAGCATTTACTGGGAGAACGAGGATTGACGTGTCACTGATAATGTCGGCGTGGACAGGAAGTGGAGGGGCAGAGGCCTGGTGGTCATTCCATCTAATCCCCTCTCTCTCTTCCTGGATCCCGCCTCCTCCATGTCCCCACCTGCATCTGTCTCTGCCCCCACTGGGTCTCCGTCTAGGTCCGGACCACCATGTCCCCCAGGCCCCAAGCCGTGGCCATTCTTCCAGACTCATCTTTCCCCTCTGACTGTCTGCAGTCTCCCTCCTCTCTGCCCCCAGTTCCAGCCACTGCTTTGTCCCCTGGAGAAAGCGTGGCCTCTGACCTGGCCGCCCGCCCTCCACCATCCGCCCGCACGCCCTCTCTATCCAACCTGCAGATTCGTTTGTCACTCTCTCCAGAATGTCACTTTTGCTTACAAGATCAAGTCCAGAGTCCTCTTCCTGCATCAGTGTCTCCCATCAGTTCCCCCTGAGTATGTATCCTCAGTCTCTCCCCTCTCAGGAGCCCCGTCCTCCCCTCTGCTCCCAGCTCAGGCTCGGCCCCAGAACCCGAGGCCTCCACCTCCCAGCTCTGTCCCCCCGCTCTGGGCTGTCCCCCTCCTTTCTTTTGTCAGTGGAACCCCTGCTGCCTCCAGGGATGACCTCCAGCCTCGCCTCCTTCCCGAAATCCTCCCTGTTTCTCCTGGTTCCCTCTCACCGTCTTCCTGAGGCGTCTGTTCCGGGAGCCGCCAGTGGGCACAGCCAGTCATAACTTCATCTGTGGATGGAGAGTCCACAGGTGACGTCAGACTCCACAAAAAGTGGTACCTGGAGATACGAGTGCCCTAACATACGAGAATTTTGAGATACAAGCCGTCGAGCGAGCGATTTTTGTTTTGAAATACGAGCCACATTTGAGAGAGGAGTCATCGCACAGATCGGCCGGCTGCACATGACCCACCCGTTTACCGCGACTCGAGCGTCTCATAGTTTCCCACGCCTCAAGGTTACGGAACGAATTAAACTCGGATCTCGAGGTGCCACTGTACATCGCTTCGTGGTGATGTCACATCTCCCCTTTATTTATAAAAGAAAGAGTTCTGTTATTTTGACATGGGTACCGATATGCTGTGTTTTTTATTATTTATTTACCACAGGTAAAGGTCAGGAATGGTTATCTTTTCTTTACATTACTTTTACGGCCTTACTTCCTTACTGCTGTGCATGTGCTCCAGGTGAGGGGCGTCGGTGCTCGTATAGGTGGTTCTGACTTACGGCGAGAATCGCGTTCCATAGCCATTAGGCGCGGATCTCCGACGGAAGCCGAGGACCCTTGTGTTGTGCCTCTTGGTAGAGTCCACCGCGCCCTTTGCTCCTGTCCGGGCAGGAAAGGGGTGGGGACAAGGCCGGGCCCTGTGCCCTGTTTGCTGTGCCTGGTCATGGCACGTCGTGCCCGTTAGAGGGAAGGTTGTCTGAAGGCGGGCCTCTCCCCATGGTCACGTCTTGTGCTTTCCGGTGGCAGAGGGCAGGGAGCAGGCCCCGTGGGAAGTCTCTGAGGAGGTGCAGGGAGCAGCTCTCTCCCACTCCTCAGGGTCAGGGTGCAGTGGGGGGGGGAAGGTGGGACCTGGAGTAGAAGGACCTGCCCTGCCCCTCAGCATCCCCGTGGCTGGGGGTGTGGTCCCTTCCTTCAGGGGTTCCCAGACTCTCCGCTGTGCTTGATGGGCTCACGCACCGGACCCTTCTCCCTCCACAGCCTGGGCCTTCCTCCTCACCCCTGCTCCCCGTGGCTTCTGGGACCTTCCCCAGTCACCCCTGCTCCCCGTGGCTTCTGGGACCTTCCCCGGTCACCCCTGCTCCCCGTGGCTTCTGGGACCTTCCCCGGTCACCCCTGCTCCCCGTGGCTTCTGGAATCTTCCCCGGTCACTCCTGCTCCCCGTGGCTTCTGGGACTTTCCCCGGTCACTCCTGCTCCCCGTGGCTTCTGGGAACTTCCTCCATCACTCCTGCTCCCAGTGGCATCTGGGAACTTCCTCCTCAACCCTGCTCCCCGTGGCTTCTGGGACCTTCCTCCATCACCCCTGCTCCCAGTGGCTTCTGGGCCTTCCCCAGTCACCCCTGCTCCCCGTGGCTTCCAGGACCTTCTCCCGTCAATGCTGCTTCCAGCTGCTTCCTGAGAAGCCCACCTGGATCCGTCTTCCGGACACGGTGACCCAAGACAGAAACTGACTCACTTTCCCTTCCTTTCCGGCCCCCGGCCCAGCATTTCCCCCAGGGGGTGCCTCTGGGGGACCCCATCCCTAGCAATGGACCGACCCCACCAGGCCGCTCGGCTGCTGTGAGTCTTTCCTCTGAGATATCTTCACAGCTTCCGCGTTGTGTGCCCTCAGCTAGAAGCCTCCAGCTGCGCCCCTTCCTGCGTAGACCCCGCAGGAGCTCCTGGCAGGGGGGCTGGCTCCCGGGCTCCCCACTCAGGCCACCCCCCAACCTGCCATCAGCGCCATCCAGAGTGGACCAGTTCACCCCACCTCCCCTGGGCACACAGGTCCTTCCCGGGTGGCGGGGGGTCTGTCTTCTACTCCTCTGCAAGCGGGCATGGAGCTCAGGGGTGCAGAGCTCACTCCCCAAGATACGAACACCCCTGACCCCACCCCCTTGCACCTGCTTCTGCCGCCCTCCCATCTGTCTGCCTTGGAAACACCAACCTCCACCTCGTACCGAACATCCTGTGAACACATCAGCCCGCCTGCGGGAAATCAGCCCTGACTCCCCATCACTCAGCCCTCCTCCTCCTCCTCCTCCTCCTCCTCCTCCTCCTCCTCCTCCTCCGCCTCTGCCGAGCCTGGGGGACCGGCGCGCCCCTCCCTGGTGCGGCTTCCTCGGGAAGCCTGCAGATTCCGCGCTGGCCCAGGGGGTGCCCGGGGACAGGGCCGTGCCTGGCTCACCTAGGCGCTCTCGGTGCCGCGCACGCGATGTCTGGAAACCACAGGTCCTCAGATGCCTGGACCGGGTGTGCGGGAGACGGATCAGAGACCCGGGTGCCTGGCTGCCTGGCTGCAGGGGAAGGGGCCCGCGGCGGGGGACAGAGCGCGGGAACAGAGGTCAGAGGAGGCGTGTGTGTGTGTGTGTGTGTGTGTGTGTGTGTGTTTGTTTTTGAAAGGGAAACCCGGAAAGAAATGGGGAAGGAGAGCGATCCTTCTCCAGTCACCTTTCCCCCATTATGCCTCATCCCGGGAGCGTGCCAAGATCGATTTAGCGGGGCTCTCGCGTTTCCGGTGAAGCTGATGATTCTGGGGCACATCGGGCAGTTTTCGCCTCGCCTGCAGTTTCTCCTCCTGGCACTCGGCTTCGTTCGCAGCTGCCTGCGTGGGGCTCCGAGGTCTGCGACACCCTCTCCGGGGGAGCTGGGGAGAGGGGGTGTCAGGATCAGATGCCACCGCTTTCCCAGGCACAAAGGATCTCACCGGGCGAGCCAGGTGCTGTCCCCGGCTGCTGGCCACCGGCCCAGGATGCCAACCTCCATCCATGGCACCTGAGTGGGCAGGTGGGCAGGTGGGCAGCCGCGGAGCCCAGATCAAAGCCGGCGCAGAGGGGAGGCGGGGAGAGGAGAATGGCATGCGGGCGCCTCCTCTCTCTTTCTTCCCGGCGCGATGGCACCTCGAAGAGACAAAGGCGTCGCGGAGAAGAGGCTGGGTTGGCACGGGCACCTGGCATCCGCTCTCTGCCCACTTCCTCGTGTCCCTGGCGCTGTCTTCTTTGGAAACAAACGAGGCCCTGGAAGGCGCTGGGCTGGGGGGGAGGGGGCTCCCCTCGACTTCCCTCTCCTCTCTCAGTGCTTCCTACCTCCGTCTGCTGAGCAGTTCTAGAAAAAGGCGTGCTCAGCCTGGCTGGGTGGCTCCGTGGTTCAGGGCTGACCTATGAACCAGGAGATCAGGGTTTCATTGCCTGTCAGGGCACATGCCTGGGTTGTGGGCTCCATCCCCAGTGGGGGAGGGGGCGTGCAGGAGGCAACCGATCAATGACACTCTCTCATCACGGATGTCTCTCTCTCTCCCTTCCTCCCTGAAATCAATACAAGTACAGTGGTACCTCGAGATACGAGTTTAATTCGTTCTGTAACCTTGAGGCGTGGGAAACTATGAGACGCTCAAGTCGTGGTAAACTGGTGGGTCGTGTGCAGCCGCCCGATCCGCGCGATGACTTCTATCTCAAATGTTGCTCGTATTTCAAAGCAAAAATCGCTTGCTCCACGGCTCGTATCTCAAAAATCTCGTATGTTAGGACACTAGTACCTCGAGGTACCACTGTACTTTTTTAAAGGAGCGTTCACAGATGCAGAGTGCTGAGCGACGTCAAGTCAGCTCTCCCTGTCCCTTGCCCCGTCCTTCCGTCTGATATACGTCCCCGGGTGTCTGGCCCCAGCGGTCCCCTCCCTGGGAATCAGCAGGAGGCGAGCGGGTACTCTGAAAAGACACTCCGGCCGCATGCCCTTCCAGCAGCTGGACTGGGCGGATTCTGCCTGTGGCCCTGGCTACCGGGTTGAAATACAGTGGTGCCTCGAGATACGAGTGCCCTAACCTACGAGATTTTTGAGATACGAGCCGTCGAGCGAGCGATTTTTGCTTTGAAATACGAACAACAGTTGAGATAGGAGTCATCGTGCGGATCGGCCGGCTGCACACGACCCATCCATTTACCTCGACTCGAGCGTCTCATAGTTTCCCACGCCTCAAGGTGACGGGACAAATTAAACTCGTATCTGGAGGTACCACTGTGTACACACATTTCTCCCCACTGCTCTTCACCGGGAAACGCAGGACGCGCTCAGGCGGACAAAGCCGACGGGCAGAGAGTGGGGGGCTCTCAAATGCCACCGATGTCGGTGGGGAACCAGCCGGCTACGGTGCTGATTCTCCCCACCTGCCCTGAGTGGACGTCTGTGGGCACGGCGGGCACAGGAGCCGTCTCTGAGCAGCTCTCTGAAAGGGAACACGGGGCTCTGTATTTCCCGTTCCCGGGCCTTTCTGAGCCCCGGGTGTTGCAATCCTTCCTGCTCAAACGCTGGCTCCCAGGCTCCATGGAAAGCGTGGAGGCCGGCCGGCCACAGGACGGAGGGTTCTCGCAGAAGCAAGGCCGGAGCCGGTGGCACGGATCCAGAGTTTGTTTAAGGAGCCCAGCCCCGGCCTGTGCACCGCGGCCTGAAACCACGGCCCTCCCCGGAGGCGCTGGCACCGCCGCTGCTGCTGGGAGCGGACGCGCCAGGAGCGGGCTTTGTCTTTCTTTCCTATTTTTTTTTTTCTTCCCTTGCAACATTTCAACACTCTCCGCTCCGAGCGCAGATGGGGGCGCGCCGAGGGGAGAGGGAAAGCATGTGAGAAAAACATGGGTGAACTTTTCTTAACCCACAAGTTATTGCAGCTTTTACACGAGATTTCAAGCCAGAACATCCCCGGCGGAGGCCCGGAGCCCTGGCTGAGGAAACCTCCCCGCCACGGGGGTCTCCTCCCCCCGGCGCCCCTGGAAAAAGACGGCCACTTCCAGGCTGGTTTAGACCGGCTGTCCATGGGACTCAGGCTCCGGTCTCAGCACCCACGACCCTAAACTTCAGGAGAGAAACAGGAATAGAATTCAGATGCTTTATCCAGCGAGACCAGTGTTCTGTTGTTAGTTTTTTTGTGTGTGTATTTTTTAAATATATATATGTGTGTGTGTGTGTGTATGTGTGTGTGTGTATAAATATATTTAAATATATATTATTGATTTTTTTACAGAGAGGAAGGGAGTGGGATAGAGAGTTAGAAACATCCATGAGAGAGAGATATCGATCAGCTACCTCTTTCACACCCCTCACTAGAGATGTGCCCACCACCAAGGTCCATGCCCTTGACCAGAATCGAATCTGGGATCCTTCGGTCCGCAGGCCGACCCGCTATCCACGGAGCCAAAATGGTTTTCGGCTTAAATATATTTTTTATTGATCTCAGAGAGGAAAGGAGAAGGAGAGAGAGATTGAAACATCGATGATGAGAGAGAATGATTGATCGGCTGCCTCCTGCATGCTCCCCCACTGGGGATGGAGCCTGCAACCGGGCATGTGCCCTGTCTAGGAATCCAACCCTGACCTCCTGGTTCAGAGTTCAATGCTCAGCCACGGAGTCACGCCGGCTGGGCTGGAGCAGTGCATCTTGTACCCGTGCTTTCGAAGGAGAGGGTGTGTGGGCGGATGGATTGTAAAAACAGCCACGACCCTCGTCCCTAGGGAGATGGCAGTAGACTCGTGGTTGCCTGGGGCTGGGGCTGGGGCTGCGGGGGACACGGGAATGACTGCTGATGAGCATGGAATGTCTCTCCGGGGTTAAGAAAACACCCTGAAATGGATGGTGGCCGTGATTGCCCAACTCTGTAAACAGAGCAAGCGCCATGAAATTGCACCCTTGAAATGCGTGGATTGCGTGGTATGCGAGTGATACCTCCATAAAGCCGTCCTGCGGAGAAAACCACAGTCTTTTACTGGTCCCCGGACCCATGACCTTTACCCTGTGACTGTGCAGCTCTTCCCACCAAGCAAACGAGTCTACCTCATCCCCTTCCCCCCACAATCTCGTTGATTCTGGTCCATCTCATGACCCCGTTTGGCCTGTAGAACATGATGAATACGACAGAATGTAGGTTCTGAGCCTTTGTACATCTCTGCTTGCTTCCTTTGCTCTCTTCGCTGTGAAAGCTGGCCTCGGCTGGTCTCCTGGAAGGCAGAGATTCGTGTGTCGGCCCAGTGAAACCAGCCGGCCTCCATGCCAGCCGCCTGCGGGTACCGGAGCCAGCCCAGCTGAGATAGGCCAGGCCCAGGTCAGGGAAGCTGAGTCATCCCTGGCACCATAGACACGAGGCTGAAGACGTTGTCTCTTTATGTTAAGTGTTGGGGCTATTTGTTCCACGGCAATGGCTGGCTACTACATGTGGTTATCATTTGGAGATGACCAGAGTCTAGAAAAGGAGGTGGAAGAGAAGTGGGCACGGACCACCATGAGGCCAATAATTTCCCTCAGAGTTAGTCTTGGGGCAGGGCTTTCTAATTCTTTCTTTTTCTTTTTATTTTTTTTCTGCTAAACCTTCCTAAACTAGTAATGAAACTTACACTTGGTTCGGTGAGAGCTGGTGATCATGAGACATTTGTCTTCGGGTGGCGTAAGCATCACACTACATATCAGGACCTTCCAGAGAGGAAGTCCTGGCTGGTTGGAGCACCTGCCTTCTTCCGTCACCTGGCGGGGATGGGGGTAGAGGCGGGAGGTGGGGGGGGGGGGGAGTATGGGACAGACTCATTTCCTGAGCAGGGTCCTCTGTCATCTGTCCCACGTGAGTCACACCGGCAGCATCCAGATGCGCTTGGGCTAGCCCATCTGGGACACAGGGGGGCTCGGATAAATGTAAATAAGGTTCAGGAACTGCCCCCAGGACATGTTTTATGACAATCCGCTCCCAGGTAAGTGCCCTGAGCGGGGGAAAGAGGACCCTCAGTCCTGGTGGGAGCAGGACCCTGAAACCGGCTTCGGGGAAGGGAGCCCCACCTCTCAGAGCTGGGTGACGTTCACGGTTTTCAGTGCTGTGAGGAGTGAGGCGGGGATGACAGAGCGAAGACCCACAGACGGGTGAAGCCGGACACCCACGTGCGTGTGCAAACGCCCCACGCCCACGCTGCCCGGTGCGGCCTTCTGCGCTGTGGGCCTGGCAGTGAGCAGGGGGAAAGTGGCGGCTATGTATGCCCGAGGAATCCAATTTCAAATTTAATGAACTTTTAACTCATTCAAATTTAAACCTAAAGAGCCACAGGGGACCCGTGCCTAGCCTATGGGGCAGCACAGCTCTCTATAAGTTACAGATGCGCATTGTGTGTGTGTGCGTGTGTGTGTGTGCATGTGTGTGTGTGTGTGTGTGTGTTACTTGCTACCACAAACACCACAGAGCCGTTCCTTTTCCGAGAAACTCGGGGTTGTGATGTAGTCCTAAATTACCTCCAGACCCCCAATACCCCAAATGTCTTCTATCCGGAAGAGGCATGCTCTCTCCTGTCCAGTAAGACCCGGCACCTACATGCTCTCGCCAGTACCCGTCCTCACTGAATGCCCGCTGGGCACCAGGTGCCCTGTGCTTGTCAGAGCACAATCAAACACAGGAGAAATGGCTGTGCCACTTCCCTGACAGAGCCCGGCCACTCACAGCTGCGGAGGAGAAATATATAATGCAAAGCGGCTTTGATAACGTCTCGGAGCACAATGATTTTGAAACGAGAAGAGGATGCATGTCCGACAACAAGGAAAGCAGGCCCGGCGAGTTTGATGTCGATTGTCGCTGAAGACGATGTAATTGTGGCCTAATAAGCAAAATTATTAAAGGGCTGACGAGCTTTCATTCCCGAAACCCACGGAGAAAAGGTCAACAAGCTTCCCTCCTCCTCCGACTCGCGGAAGAATTTGAATTTAAAATGAACCTCCACTCGACGAGGAAAGGAGAAGAGAAAAAAAAAAAAAAGGTAAAATCAGAAAGACAGAAACCAGCTTGGAAAAAAAAAAAAGAGAGAGAGAGAGGCAAAGAAAACCCCTTAATTTATGTTGACTTCGTTATTCTCCAGATTAAAAGCCGCTCCGCATAAAATGAGGGCTTTGAGCTCCCGCTCTTAAGGAATTCGCGTATTTGCATCAATTTTTAAAAAGCTTTTTATAGCTAATGAACTCGGATGTCTCTGGGCATGGCACGAGATCCGTGTGTACAGTCTTTAATTAAGAATGCAGCCCCGGCAATTAAAATTAAGGGTAGGGACCTCGGCGGATGTCCTGGGAGAGGCCCAGTCAAAAAAAATTATGCTAATGCTGTGTGTCCTGAGAGCCTCTCTGAGCACCACGCGCGCCCGGCCGGGAGCTGCCCCGGACGCGTGTGCTTCGAGCTGACAATTAGGGGCGGTTGTGATGTGCGGGGCCGACCCCACCGCTCCGCTGCCTGGCGCTGGCCGGGGGCCTGGAACCAGCACCAGGACCTCCTCACCGAGCTCGGACGGTGTAGACCAGGTCCATGCCGCAGTCCGTAAGGCGAGCCCGGCAGTGTCTACACGGGCAGGGGCTTTGAGTGCGGGCGTGTTTAAGATTTCCAGTTGCCAGCCCCGTGACGGAGAACGGGAAGATGCTTTCATGCCGAACTGATTAAAGTCGCATCGGGACGAATGACTGACAGGTGATGTGCGAACACCCACCCGCTTCTCCTTGTCTGAGAGAAAGGAGAAACGAGAGGCGGGGGGAGGCTTTCGGGGTGTCCCTCGAGAGTCTGGGGTGCAGGGCTGAGACCCAGGGCCAGCAGGTCCCCTGGACATCGGCTCTGGGCCTCGAGACTCCAGGTGATGGAAGAGGTCTGGCCGGGGACAGGGCGCGGGAGAGACTGAGTCCCCTTCCCTTTCTGCAAGCACCGAGGGCCCAGCTCCCGTGCACCCTGTGGGTGGTCGCCGGCTGCAGCTGCACCAGGCCTTGCCAGAATCTTCTTGCTCCTTCCTCCCAGGGTGGGTCCCTGGTCAAGCAGCACCCCTGGTGTTTGTGTGCAGAACCTGCGTGGACCTGCGTGAACCTACATGGACCTGCCTCCCCGAGGGAGGTTCGCTGAGACAGGAGCATTGGCCGGGAATCCCGTCCCAGCCCCCAACCGTGCTCAGAGCCTCTGCTGACTGTCAGTGTGGACAGGTTCTCCCCCCCACCCCCCAGGCCCCGGCAAAACTCCAGGAAGCACCTGCAGGCCCACCCATCCTGAGTGTACCCCAGGGCAGCAGGACGGATGGGCTCCCCAAAGGAGGGCTAGGTGAGCGTGGAGGGACCCTGGCACCCGTAATGAAGGCGCCTGCACTGCCTCCTACACCACATGCTCACCCGCCTCTTTATCCTCAGCACGGCCTTTTCTCCCCATCAGGCACACCGCTGGCATTTTAGGAGGCGCCAGCTTCACAGAGAAATGACTGGAGAATATTCACGTTCGAGGCTCTCCTCAGCCTGCCCCCTGCCCTCTCCCGCCGCACCCCATTTTCCTGTTTGTAGTATCTTCCATGAAGATGGTGCATGTGTTAGCGTGGATGAACCAATATGGACACATTATGATGAGCTAATCTGTGGTGTGCATTAGGGTCCCCCACGGTGCGTACACTCCAGGGGTGTGGATGGATGTGTATGACCTGCACCCACCATTCCCGAGGCGTACGGAGCAGTGTCCCTGCTTAACAATCCTCTGCGCTCTGCTAACCACCCCTCCCTACCCTAAAGCCAGGGATGGGAGCATGTTAGTCCCTGTGCAAAACTATCGATGCTCAATTAATTGAAAGAATTCACTTCCATCCACAACATTACAAAAGACCAATCGCACCCTGGAAATATATTTTCAACCCAAACAGCAACTGTACCTTAAGCATACAGAGAGCTTGTACATGTTTCTTTCATTCATTTAAGTGGTGTTTGCTAATTGTTAGATGAGAGCTGGCAATCATTAGACTGTAAGTAACTACTAATACGCCAGGACATCAATGCACAAACCTTAAGATATTAATATCATACTTGTTGCCTCAGAAAGTCTGCATCACCGTCAACACATAGAAGTTGAAATAAATTTTATATATATATACACATATATATGTATATATATATATTGCTTTCCAGAAAAACCATACGAATTTAAGTGTCACTTTCTTCTAGAAAGTGAGACAGTTCATCTAACTCTTCGAATTTATTGACATGAAGTTGTTCAGAATATTTTGTGTCTGCAGATAAACTCCCTTCCCATTCTTAATATCTTTAGTTTTTGCAGTTTTTCTTGTTCATTCCGATTCCAATCTGTGTTGTTTCTATTTAAAGAATTCTCTTCACATCTCTCTATTTGTTTAAGTTACTTTGGCTCTTAATATTACTCTTCCTTTCTCCTATTTTCTTTTGTTTCAATAAATGTTTATTTTAATAGATGTATTTGAGGCTATAAATTTACCTCCAAGTACCACTTTAGATACATCCCCAAAGCATTTGGAAGTACTGGTGTCATGGTTCCTCATTCCAAGGATTTTACGATTTTCATCGCTACACTCTGATTTCCTCTTTAAACACTGGTTTGGTTAGTAAATCTTTTAGTTTTCAAAATATATTTGATTATTTTTTTTAATGAAATTGATCAAAGTATCTTTTTTATTGATTGTTTTGTCATCAGAACATACACTCTCTTTGTACCTTCAATTTATACATTTTCTGTTCATATTACTAAGACAATTTTCCTTCAGTGAGTATTTCCATGGCCATGCTTTTCGGTTTCTTTGTTGGAAACATTTTTGACTCATTCTATTTAGTTGTTAGTTTCATGGGAAGATCATTTGACTTATGATAACATTTATTTCTATTAAATAAATCTGGTCGTCTTCCTAGTTTTAATCTATTATTTTCTTTGCAAAAAAAAAAAAGAAACTCATGTAGAATTATGACCATTTTACTTCTGAGGCCCTCTTTACCAACGTTTATCTTTATGTATTTTCTCCTTCCTGATTTTGTTTGTTTTTAAAAAATTTTAAATTTCTCCTGTGTCCTTGACATTTTTCCTCTGCTGGTTTGGCAGTCATAGATTGCATTCCTATCACTGGCTCACCTGGAGCGGCTTACATTCTGTTTGCCAGTCACACACACATAATGTGTGAGAGGCGTCCCGTGTCTCACTCTGACCGCCGGGCGAGGCAGACCCAGGCCCCAGCATTGGGGGAACCCAAGGACCAAGTCTGCCCCTCCCCCCGCTTCCTGCTTAGGCCTGTCTCGCCGAGGTTCACTTCCCAAAGCACACGCAATTAATTATGATCTCCCGGAGTCGATAATTAATTACATCAACTAATGTCTTTTATCAATATCTCTGGCACCCACCTCTCCCCTGCGGCCTGCTTCCTTGGTGAGGAAGGGAGACTCCAGCATCCTTGCAGTGAGACCCTCGAGGCACACAGTGGGCCTCTGTCTGGAAAAGCGTTCTCCTTCGCTCTTGGAAGAGCTGCCTGAGGAGGAAGTCTGGGTTGACTTTGACTTTGGGATGGCACTCCCCCGGGAGTCTGCCTTCCGGCTCTGGGAAAGTCCTTCCTTCCGGCTCTTTCTCCCCCGCGGCTACGTCATCCTCTTTGAAGTTCTGTTTTAGTAATTTCTCGTCTCCCCAAAACACAGGCCGCCCCCCCACCCCCCCAATGCACACACACTTTGACGACTGGCAGCTGTAACTGTCCTTTAACCAACCCTGCCTTCGTGACGATTCCGGGTGTGTATGTACCTGTGGGGACACCCAACAGGTGAGGATCTAAACGGTAATTTTAAAGGACTTTTCATCCTCTTCTGAGTTTCTCATTTCCTCTGGAGCCGCCGAGTCCTCGCGGGCCTGGCCCGGTGGGCGACTTCCCAGCTCCTCCAGGCTCCTGCGAGCGCCTCTTGGGACCCGATGCTCATGGTGACGTCAGGCTGGAAGGCAGGCCCGCAGGTGGGGGCCGGGCGGGGATCAGTGACATCAGCAAACGCCGGTGTTGTTGGCCTGAGACCAGGCAGGAGTGGGTGGAAGAGAGGAAGCGGGAGAGGCAGGGAAGGGGAGGGAGAGAAAACTCCAGAAGTCCATCTAGAGAGGGCAGGCTAGGACGTTCGAGTCCAGACAGGCCGACCTGGCCCACGGGACCCCCTGCTGAAGCTCTCCCTGTTCCCCCCGGCTGCAGCCAACACCGACCTCCCTTGTGGGGGGAGGTACCTGGGGTCACAGGTGTGGCCGGGTGAGGGGGTTTGCAGGAGCAGCAGAAACAGAGGCTGGGGTCCGACCAGAGCGTTCCATGTTCTCCGGTGTTCTGAGCACTCACACGGTGGGACATGGAGTGTAAGAACACACAGTCAGACGCCAGCTGGAGCTGAGTTGGGCGGCCCTGGCCCTCAGCCAGCCGGGCACACCTCTCGGAGGTAAACCATGCGTCCGGCGAGCAGGAACCACTTGCAGAGCAGCCCGGCCAGCTGGCTGGGCAGCAGCCTGGGCTGCCCGGCTGGGCAGCAGCTGGAGGGCAGGGCGCAGGCCTCTCTGTGCCTGGGTGAGGGAGCCTTCCACCCGGGGACGAAGGATTACAAAGGAGCGGCCGAGTCAGAACGACTGGCACCGGCCAGGCTCCCTGGCCATCTCAGGGCAGGAGGAGGCCGGCGTTTCTGAGGCTCCGCCAGCGGACCCCCGAGTTCTGCCCGGGCTGGCACCATACCAGGGCTGGCTGGGCAGAACGCAGGGCAGCCGGGAAGCAGGTAAACTGTAAATCACAGGCCCGCAGGATGGGCACGAGGAGAAGATGCGCGTTGGCTGTGAGAGGCGACAGCTGTTGGGCTCCACGTCGTATAATTAACAACTGGAACCAAGTGCGAGAGAGAGAGGGGTGGCGGGGGCCCCTGGGGAGCACGTGCCAGGCTGACCCCACCAGCGGGAATGAAACAGGTGCCAGCGGGAGGGGATGTTCGCCTTTCAGAACCGTCCACGGCAGTGGTTCTCAACCTTCCTAATGCCGCGACCCTTTAACACAGCTCCTCATGGGGTGGTGACCCCCAACCATAAAACTATTTCCGTGGCTACTTCATCACTATGATTTTGCAACTGTTATGTATCGTATCTGTGTTTTCCGATGGTCTTAGGCGACCCCTGTGAAAGTGTTGTTCGACCCCAAAGGGATCGTGACCCACAGGTTGAGAACCACTGGTCCACGGTGCCTACGAGGGATGAGCAAGGCTGGCTTCGTGGCGTCTGAAGGGCCGTGTGCCTTCTCTCCATCCTCCCCTCGGGCCAGGAGCTGCCTCCACCGACACCAGGCGCCGTGTGTGCCTTGGATAAACCTGCCACCTTTCACGCGGCCTCTCAGGCTCTCAGTGGCTTTCAGAGACACCCTGGCACCGGGCTAGGCCCTAGACATCATCAACGGCTGGTACAATGCCACCTGACACCCCTCCATACGCCCAGCCTTCCTCAGCGGCCGACGTCATTTTCCATGCTATGTTGAATATGGTGGTTTCTTTGAACGCCTATCTCTGCAGCAGGGAGGGGGGTACTTCGGGGCAGCGTGTTCATCGTTCCGGCATCTCAGTTCCCAAATCGGTGCTTGGCGTAGAGCAGCGGTTCTCAACCTGTGGGTCGCGACCCCTTTGGGGGTCGAAAGACCCTTTCCCAGGGGTCACCTAAGACCATCAGAAAATGCAGCTATTGACATCACGATGCATCACAGTAGCAACATTTCATGGTTGGGGGTCACCACCCCATGAGGAACTGTAGGCCAGGGTCGCGGCCTTAGGAAGGTTGAGAACCGCTGGCGTAGAGGAAACATCAGTCCCTATCCACTGAATGAAGAGTGAGTGAGTGAATGAATGAATGAATACAGGATTTTATCCAGATGCCTTACCCGGGGAACACAGCCACACTGAGCAGGTCTGCGCCAGCCTCTTCGGCTCCCCCACCCCGGTTCCCCCATCTCTCTGGGCCACGTGGCCAGCATCGGAGAAGAGCGCCGTGCCCTCTGCATGTTCTCCCTCCTCGGTCATCGCGTCCGCCTTCTTGGCTCTGCTCCCGCCTCTTCGTGGCCGGGTCTCCCAGGCGCCTCTCCAGCCACCACCTCCTCCTCCTCCTCCTCCGAGCCCCACATCTGGCCGGCCAGCTGCTGGCGCCGAGCGCTCGTTGGTCCCGACAAGCCCCCGCGCCTCACCCCTGAACTGTCCTCCTGCCGCTCCCCTTCTCCGAGAACGGGGCCGCCATCTGTTCCTGGGAGCCAGGCGGAGCGGGAGGCGTTTCGAGCCCCTCTCCCCGTGTCCCCTCTCTCCCAGCTCCCATCCATCACCGGCTTGCGGAGAAGGCGCCTCTCATTTCCTCGTCCCCCGGATATTTATTAGGCTCCAATTATACGCCGCGCGGTCCTCCGGGCCTGGAGGATTCGGCGGGGAGGAAGGCGGGCCCGCCCCTGTGTCCTGGGGTTCGGTGGTGGCGCACCAGTGGGTGGTGAGAGACACAGGGAATAGAGTGTCATGTGACAGTGACTAGGGGAGAGAGGGGAGATGGCAAAATGTTCATTTCCCACCAAATATCCACTCTCTTTTTCTTTTTTATTAAAAAAAAACTTTGTTATATTTGGGGCCTCAGTGTGCTTAGGCAGGGACACACCAACTAAATAAAATAAATAATAAAAAAAGAGAATGAATTTCCAGTCCCCCGTGTGGTCTTGGGACACAATTCTGTCAAAAAAGACCTACACACCCTGGCTGAGTGGCTTGGTGGAAAGGAGAGTCATCCCCATCCCGTCCACCAAAAGGTTCCAGGTTCAATGCCAGGTCAGGGCGCATACCCAGGGTGTAGGTTTGATTTCCAGTTGGGTCTCATGTTTGATTCCCTTCCACAACAATGGTTCTCTCTCTCTAAAAACCAATTAAAAACTCACCTACGAGTTGGTGAGCTAGATACCATGTCCCTCGCAAGTAAAGCCTGCGGACTGGGTATTTGGCATGTGTTGGTTTGACCATCGGCGTGGAGGTCTCTTTTTGTCTGAGATTATAACCCCAGACGCCAGCGCTATGTCCCCGTGCCCAGAATACTCCTCGGATTCATGGCCGAACAAATAAATGGACGCTCTGATTCTTCTCCATTCGCACTTCCTTCTATCTCCACTTCTTTCTGCCTCTGGGAATCTAGAACCCGCCCCTTATGAGTTAGAGAACCCACAGCTGGCGCCTCAACAAGTCCAAAGACACAATGTGGGCACACCATCGGTGTGGGGTCCACAGAGCCCGCTTTCGGTAAAGACCAGCCGCCACCGGTCGCCACCGCCCTGGCTTTGAGTCTCTTCTCTCTGGGCACAACCAGATCTTCCAGCTTTGGCGTTTCTGTGATTCCTGGTCTCTACATACGTGTGGATCCTAAGGACATCCAGAAATGTTCACAGAAACACACGATTCCCCTCTTCCCCGGGCTGTGATCACTTCCAAGAGCCTGACCCGTGCTTTCTACGCGTGGTCCCACGTCATGGTTCCCAGCAAAGCAAACATGCTTGAACATGCTTGACAGCCATTGACATGGATGCATTTTACCAAAAAAGTAGACTCAGCAGGGATAGGCGGGGTCTCCCCACAGCTGGGAGGGGGCCCCGCACCCCAGCTCAGGCGCGTTGACCGGGCCTCTGAACGTTGATGCCCCTCCGGTCCTCTCTCCAGCAGTTACGTATCTGTGAGGAATGTAATGACTAACACATGGCAATTGGAGGTGTTTACACAGAACGCTCCCATCTCTGTTAAGATCTCCCTGGAAGATAATGACTTTCCGCGTCTCTCCGTGAGCCGAATCCTCTGTTCATTTATGTAAAGAATTAAATTACGGGGTTGATCTGAAAACACACTTTTCCCCCAGCGGTCTCCGTGCTCCAATTAGGCACAGACCCTTTCCAATAATCCCCGGCGCCGCGCGGGGAGGACGGAGCCGTGGGGAGACGCTCGCCCGCCACGGCGTTTCTCTCGTTGCTCTTGACTTGGGATGAGCACCGGGCCCGCCACAGAAATGCGGGAGGCAGGCTTCCGAGCGGGGGGTGGGGGGAAGGAGGCGGCGGAACGGCCTCGCTTGGCCTGCGGGTGCCATGGAGACTTGGGCTGCCATCTTGAGCCCACCCGTGTCCCGGCTGCCGGTGCCAGTTTGAGCGGCTCACTCCTGTTTCCCAATGAGTTCTGACTAAACGCCATCAACCGTATGACAGGGTCTAACAAATATCAGCACTCTGCCAGGTTCAATAAACACCCTTTTCCGGGTAATGGTCCTTAATGAGGACACCAGCCATCAGTGAGGTGGGGAACACGCTGTAATTATTGCCGGGCAAAGATGTCTGCAAGGAAGACCTGCGAGTGTAAGGATTTGGGAAAAAACGTGGGGGGGGAGGGGAGCGCGTACAAAAAAAAATATTTAAAAAAATAAAAAAATAATCGCCTGAGCTCTCAACTTTGTGCTGATGGGAGAGGAAAAAAAATAACTCCAGGTTCAGGGATTCTCTCCAAAAAAAAAAAAATCGGTGTCAACAATTTATCGAGGGACCCAGGGGTTAAGTGGCCATTCCTGTGATCCATGACACGGGCTGTGTGTCTATAATTAAGTCCATGAGATACCAGGACGCACGCGCGCGCGATGGAACACTGGGCTAAATTGGACGATTATGTGAGCGAGGAGCTCCTTCCATCAAAATCATCCTGGAGGGTCTGCCATGGGTGTCATGGATGTTTCCATCACCGCGGCCGAGACAGCCTGTGCCCCAAGGAGTTCACCGCGTTCCGGCTGTTTGTGTGCGGGCTCGTCTCCCCAATTACCAGACCGAACGCCTTGCGAGACCCTCTTAAAGGGGCGGGGAGGGGAGCGACCTCGCCGTGGAGGAGGGGAAGACCACTTTGGGACGGGAGGGGCGCGCGTGCGGTGGCCCGGACTCGCGGTGGTTCCGTCCGCTGCATTTATTCATGGGGCGCTCATTTGTGGAGCGCGTGTGCTCCGTCCCGGTGGCCCGGGAGATTGAGAGGTGGCGGAGACAGGGCCCTTCCTGGACGGTGACACGGTGAAGGGTGGGAGACTTAATAGACAGGTCCTCAAGGGCAGTGAGGATTTTGACAGGTCCGTGCGGGCGGTGGGGGGGGGGGGAGAGACGGTCTATAAATTGACACCGGCTGAGTGACACCCGTTGTCAAGGTAGAGGGGACTGTCAGTGGTGAAAAAGGAACTTGACTTCTATGGAGCACCTACTGTGTGCCCAGTGCTACCTCTTTCCCTCGCTAACGACCTCTTCTCAGCACGGTGTGGTGGAGGCCCGGAGAGAGACTCCTCCACAGTCACAGGCCGGTGAGGGGCGGTGGCATCCATTGGAGGACCTCCCTCCTCCCCCCACCAGCTGCCTGGGAAGTAGCGTCTGGAGAAGGAAGAAGGGCAGCTGGCGGGAAGGATAGGAGGCTGGGCTATTGGGGCCTTGAATGGCGGCCGAGGAAACCGTTCTCTGTGGTTGGGAATCGAAGGCCAGGCAGATGGGTCATGTGCTCGGTGGAAAGATGAAGCAGAACCAGTAACAGTGGTGGATGGGGAGGGGATGGTGTGCTTGAAGTGGTCCCGGGTTGGGGACGGCCATGCTGGGGGGTTTGGGAGGAGGCTCTGAGGTGAGGCCGCAGTGAGACCCGTGCAGATGGAGGACATGGCCTCCGGGATCTCGTTCTTTTCCACACGTCCATTCAAGGGAGGCCTCTTGAGTCAGGAGAGGGAACTGACCCCCTAACCCGCCCTCAAACCGGTTGTGTCTAACTGGAGCCTGAACAGATAGGGAGCCGACAATAGAGTGAGAAAACAGCAGGGCGCCTCTCACCGTGCACAGGGCGCAGCCATTTCGGGCAGGAGTTGGGGGTGGGGGTGTGGGGATGTGCTCACGCCATGGTGGAGGCCTCCAGATTACAAAGCTCACGCTCCGGCGGGGACTCCCAGGCCCTTCAGCAGGGCCGGCCTCTGAAAGCCCACAGGGTGGAGGCCGAGCTTGGCAGTGAACCTCCCTCTGGTTGTGGGCCTACGGAAGCTTCTAGAGTGGGGCTGAGGAGGCTGCCCTGGCTGAGATCTGGACCGGGCCTTTCTGGAACCTTCTTGGGGAGCTAGGACTCCAGCAGAGCCCCCGAGGACTGTGTTTGAATGGCGCCCAGCATAGCGGCGGGCTGGCTTCCCTCCTGCCACCCGCCCCTCCACGCTCCTGGGCCGCCTCCAGCACAGGGCCCACGCCGGGGACGGCGGCTCATTTTCATATCCGCCCACGCCAAGCACAACCAGCAGGACAGATCGCTCTGCAAAGCGCCGTGTCCTGCGCTCCAGACTCCACGGGAAGCACAGAGGGGTCCTCGGAAGGCCGAGGGCGAGGGCAGATCGGAGCGGACCGACCCTCCAGCTGCTGCCCGGGTTAAGCTGCACCGCCCCGCCCGAGACCCGGGCTCCGTGTGGGCCTGGGCTGGTGCCCCAGTTACATCTTTGCAGGCGCCAGGGCAGCAGCCAAGGCTTCCCACAGGGTGAGGCAGGAGCACTGAGTCTCATCTTGGTGTTTTTCTCAACACACATTTCCAATAAGGCTGAGCAGTCACCGTGGAGGTTTGCAAAAACAAAGCGAGGATGTGGGTCAGCAGGCCCACCACCTTTACAGGCTGGGTGACTTCGCAGTGCAGAGGACAGTGACAGGAGTGGGTCCCCGTGACGGTGTTCTGTGCCGAGTGGACAATGGCCATCTGGTCAACCGCAATGAAGGGAGACGCCCCTGTCTGTCCACACGCTAATCTGACACCCAATCAGCCTGTCTGGGGAAGGGATGGGGGCACCACGAGGATCCACGTCCGCCGAGCTGATCCACGAGGTCGTGGGACCTTTCACGTGGCCACTTTGTTTTTCTTTAAAAGAGAAAAAAAAATGACTTGTCTCTTATTAAGAGCATATCAGTTATCAACTTTTTTTTTTCTTTTCTCTGGGAGGCAGGGATTCCACAGATGATTTCAATTACGGGGACACCGGGAAATTAATCCTTCATTTCATGCTTCCCCGGGAAGAATGCTCCGATCCGGTCCACCTGGCGATTTCTCTTCATTATTCCTGACGTCACACCGAGTGCTGTGATTTTTCACCGCGTTAAAGGGCGAATTAAGTTCCTGCAGGGAAGGAATTACGCGAACGTAAACAGACATAGTGGGAGCACGGCCTGGCCCTGCGCTACGCCGGAAATCAGACGGAGAAGGAAAGTGTTTAAGTCATTGGAAAAAAAAAAACAAAAAAAAAAAAAACGTTTAATTATCAAGATTTCTTTCTTAAAAGAAGAAAGAAAAAAGGTGGTGTTGTGTGCAGTCTGGCACCTGAAGGACAGAGATTGATTTCTTCCCGGGGCAGACACCCAGAACCGACTATCGGCAGCAATTAAAAAAGGGCGGTCTTTTGTAAATCGCTCCCAGAAGGAACCTGGGAAATCTTTCATTTTCGTCACCTCGGTCCAGTGAACCGGAAAGCCATTATGAAGGAACAAAAATACGAGAGGGAAAATTGAAATACAACAGTAATTAACACTCTGAATATATCAAAATATGTAAAAAAAAAAAATAAAAAATGCCCCAGAAAGAGAGAACGGTCAGCACCTACGTACGCCGTTGCCGGCCGAGAAGGAAAGCATCCGGATCTTACCGAGAGCAGCCCGCAAAGCCGCGGTCACCCGGGCAGATGTCCAGGAAGCGGGCGCTGGGTCCCCAGACGGGAACCGAAGGACGGTGCATGGTCTCGGGTCTTCTCCTCCTCTTCCTCCTCCTCCTCCTCCTCCTCCTCCACTTCTTTTTTTAAAAAATCATCCCAGGTCTCCGGAAAGGGCTGCTCGAGCCGGGAGGGAGGTGCGCCTTCTCTTATTGACTGTGGAATCACGGCTAATTCCCCCATCTTAGGTTTTTTTTTTTTTTCCTTCCCCATTCCCCTCTCTCTCGGCTAAATGCCAGCGCGGAGTGATGGAGGGAAACGGGGGAAGGAGAGAGCCGCTACCACAAACACACAGCTCCCTCCGGATCGCCGGGCGCTTTCACAGACAAATGTGAAAGATTTATTGCGCGCGCACATCAAACACGGTTTTTACCACGGTCCTCGTTTGGATCAAATTGACACATTTTACATTCATTTTCGCCCTAATGAGATTCCTTCGCTCCGCATTACATTCCGGGTGACCCGCGCATTAAATCCGCCGCGTGGAACGAGCCCGCCCGCGCCACAAAGAGACCCATTCTTCCCCCCGGTTCCTCCTTCGTTTGCGGGGAAA
>PVJN01034330.1:0-23277 GCA_004026805.1 Lasiurus borealis | reverse complement strand
TTTTTTTTTTTTGTTATTAGGTCCAATTTATCAATTTTTAAATTTGATTCAAGTTTAAGAACACTTTGCATAGCCTTAGGTATGAAAGATTTTCTACTATTTTTTCTCAGTTTTATTTAGACTTCACTGTAATCCATTTTGAATTTATTTTTGTTTATGGTGTGAGACTTACTTTGAGGTTCTTTTTTTATTTTTTTTATTTTTTGCCAATGGATGTCAAATTGCTACAGCACCATTTGTTGAAAAGGCTTATTATGCTCCTCCATTGAATTGGTTTTGCACCTTGTCAAAAAGCAGCTGAGCATAACTTCCTTAGCTATCAGGGAAACTGAATCAAAACTAAAATGAGATACCACCTCACACCTGTTAGAATGGCTATTATCAACCACACAAGCAATAACAAGTGTTGAAGAGGTTGTGGAGAAAATGGAGACCGCATTCACTGCTGGTGGGAATGTAAACTGCTACAGCCACTGTGGAAAACAGCAGGGAGGCTCCTCAAAAATTAAGAATAGAATTATCATATGGCCCAGCAACTGCCTCTTCCAGGTATCTAACCCAATGTTGGAAAACATTTATTTGTGAAGATATATGTACCTCTATGTTCACTGTAGCATTATTTACAGTGGCTGAGACATGGGAAAAAAAACCTCATAGACACAGACAAGAGTATGGTGGATACTAAGGAAAGGAGGTTGGGGGAAGGTGAAGGAGATAAATTGGATCAAACAGTGGTGACAAAGAGATTTGACTTTGAGTGATAAATGCCAAGTGCAATATACTGATAATGTATCATAGACTTGTACACTTGAAACCTATATCATTTTATTAACCAATGTCACTTGGCATAAATTTAAGAACATTCTTTTTAAAATTCAGTTGAGCATTTTTGTGGGGTCTCTTTCTGGATCCTATATTCTATTCCATTTTCTGTGCAGCCTTTTCTCTGCCTATGCTACACTGTCTTGATAGTTCTAGTTACATGGTAAAAACTTAGTATCAGGTAGAGTAATTCCTCCCACTTTATTCTACATTGCTTAGAGTATTTTAGCTATGTTAAGGTTTGTGCCTTTCCATATTTAATTAGAGTAAGCATATGTATGCCTACAAAAACTTGCTGGGATTTGTAAAGAATTGCATTAAACCTAGGATTCCATATGGGAACTATAAATTAAAATTGGAGAAGGGAACAGAAGTGTTTTAGCTTAACTGAGCACATACAGACAATGCTATGGCATTATAAGAAAATTAATAAATTCAAGATAAAAATAATTGAGATGAGACAATAGGATATATATTTAAACCCTACATGTGTCTATGTATGTATACCAAAGCACAATTGATGCGACAGTAACAAACAATAAATAGTTAAATTTAAATATGTAGCCATCATAGAGTGTTGTTGGAATAAAACCTGTCACTCACATACAGCAGTAAAAGCCTGGGCTTTTTTTAAATATAAAAGTACTGACTTTATTGACTTTTTAAAAATATATTTTATTGATTTTTTTTTTACAGAGAGGAAAGGAGAGGAATAGAGAGTTAGAAACATCGATGAGAGAGAGACATCGATCAGCCGCCTCCTGCACCCCCCACACTGGAGATGTGCCCGCAAGCAAGGTACATGCCCCTGACCAGAATCGAACCTAGAACCCTTCAGTCCACAGGCCGACACTCTATCCACTGAGCCAAATCAGTCTCAGCTTATTGACTTTTTGAAGGAGATATGGGAGCTAAGAGGTTATCATGAACTATATGCTTCCATGGAAATACATGCATCTTGGGATAGTGGTCTGTTAAAGCTATCTACTATTTTTAAGTGTATGAAGCAATATCATTTATAAACACAGTTTTATTAAGGTATTATTGATATACAAAAATGCACACATTTAATGTATATAATTTGATGTGCTTAGATATATGCATACACCTATAAAACCATCACCACAATCAAAGTAAGAGATATATCCATCACCTTTACAAAGTTTTTCTGATACCCTTTTTTTGTGTTCATGGTAAAGACATTTCACAGGAGATCTCCCCTCTTGTCAAATTAAGTGCATAATACAGTTTTGTGACTATAGATACTGAGTGGTACAGCAGCTCTTTAGAAGTAATTCATCTTCCATATCTGGGAGGGGGAAATGGAGAGTTCTCACTCAATGTAAAGCCATCTACTTTTAAAGGTAAAGGGAGAGAAGAAAATGTGTGATGTGAACTGCCAGGCAAAGGAAGGAAAGGGATGTGGCTTTCCTAGGGAGAGGGCTATGGGAACACAGGCATCTCAGAGTGGTGACCTGAGCTTCAATCACTGGGTTCCTATTGGCATAAAACGTCCTTGACAAGCCTTGCTCAGATGAAAAGGGAGTAAGGAGAGAAGAGCTTTTAAATCCCATGGTAACTACTCAGAAAGAATTTGTGATTGAAACAGTAAAATTTCTGAACAAAGTTACCTTGGTACTTCAGAGTTTACAGAAATATGAAAATGGTGAATTCCACAGAGTTCAGAAAAAAAAGTAGATTATACTATCATGGTCTCATATTCTATCAAAGATGACAGTCTGAGAGGATTTGAAGGCTTGCAAAAATTCATAGGATTGTAAGCAGGAAAATGATATGGCTATGCTTCTAACTCCATAAGAAATTTATACATAAAATGGACAAAATTGAGATAGAAATATAAGTGTTAAGGATAGGACCTCACACATAAATGTGCTCAATTCACATTTTAGTAAAATACTCAATAGACCTTCTAAAACCAAATATGAACATGCAAAAGTTGCAAATACTATTAGCCAAGAGAGTCAAAGTATACATGATGTATTCACCTAATAATTCAGTCAGTCCAGAGGTATGTATTAAACACTTTCCATGAATCAGGCACTTTCTGCTTTCAGGATATCACATTCCAGAATAAGAAACTGATTTGCAAATGAGCGAATAAATTTTCAAGTAAATTAAAAATACAGAAAAGTAAGTACAGATAACTGTTTAAAGTGTTTTGAGAATAGGCAGGATGGAGATCCTAACTGAGGTTGGGTAAAGGAAAACTGTAAGTGGCCTCACCTTGTCACTAACATTTGAATAATTTTGAAGAGTAGCTGAAATACACAGGATTTTAAAAAGTACTCTATGTAAGCTAAAAAAAAAATTAGAAGAGCATATGCTGTTTAACAACCAATGGTAAAATGCTAAGGAGCTCCAAGAAATAGCAAACAGATAAACTATATGATTTAGAGATCAAAAATGCATCCTCGCTAGCCAGTTTCAAAGACATGAGCAACTTATAAAAATCTGGGGCAGTAAATACTACAAAGGTTGAAAAAGTTTTACCTTTGCTGTGACTCTTCCTTGTCCCCTTAAATCCCATATTTCCATCCCAGTCATGCTGCTTTTATCTTAGCAATTTTCAACCAGTGGTTTTAATGCCCAGGAAGCTCATTAGAATCAACAGAAGAGCTTTTATAAAAGATTTCTGCTAGGGTTCGTCCCCCAGGATTTTGATTCAATTGATCTGGGGTTGAGACACCTCTGCTGCCCTCCTTGAGTAATACTCTTCAAAAGCTCTGTGGGAAATCACTCTGGCCTACCATGGTGAAGGAGTGTCTGACAGAAGAGAGAGAAACAAAAATCAGAAAGAAAGAGGCAATGTCACGGAGTTCCACTGGGATCAGAACTTAATGACTCATATAGCATCATACAGAAAAAAAAAATTGCCCAAGATAGCTCTGTATATTGCAGCCAGGATCTTTTGGAAAGAGTTGAACATGTGACTGTTACCTAAAGCTTGGAGACAAGTGACTCTTATTCTAAATGTATCCTACGTGTAATGGGGAACCTCTAAAAAAAGTTTTCTGGAGCACACTGACAATTTAAAATGTGTGCATTACAAGAATGAGTCTAGCTGTATAGAAGAAAATTAATTGGAGAAAGGAAAAGAGGGTCTCTAGCCTTGTTTGGGAAACCAGCTGAATGTAGCTCTCATTTACTGAATGAAAGGTACAGAGGGAAAAGCACAAATGTGGCCGTGAGGTTAGAAGGGAATAAAACAAGTTTTTCCCCGGATATGTGGAATTTGGGGCATTTCTATAGGAAAAAAAATACCAACAGATTTGAGATTATTTGCATATGATCTATTTTTAAGTCATAGAAGTGGCTGAGCTTGCCCTGAGAGGGTGTATAGACTTCTCTTTGAGAGAAGTGAGTTTAGGTAAGAAATTTTGAAGAACATTAAAAATGGCAGGAGAAAAATATCCATAATGCAGATTAATAGGAAATGGTCAGAGAGAAGAAAAACCAGGACTTGTGGCATAATGGGTCCTGAGAGAAAAGAGACTTTATAGGAGATGTGATTGAACAAGAGCTGCTGCAACAACTTTGAGACGAGGGCAAAAATCATATTATAGTAGATTAAAGAGTGTGTAGATAAAGTAAAAAATAGTAACAGTAAATTTAGTTACTTCTTTAAAGACATTTGCAAGGTTGGTTAAAAAGACTTGCCTTCTTTTCTTTCATTTTTTGAAGCATAACATATACACTATAATACTAAACCTTAACATTTTTTTAAGAAGCAAGATACACGAACACTTTGGTTTTGAAAAAGAGAATCTAGAACAGAGAAAGATAATGAAACTAAAGGAAAGAGAAATAATTATTATTAAAATGTTGCAAGTTACCTGGGATTGAACTAGGGAAGGTGGAGGCATTAAACTTTGCTTTATTTCATAAAAAGAGAAAATGCCAGAATACTGGGCAGAGTGAAGGAAAACATGAGTGTGGATAGAGTAGGAAAGACTGGTGATAGAATAAGGAGGCAGCCCTTATCTAATGGTTTCAATTTTCTCACTGACGGAAAACAGGTTAGGTTGTGAGGATGAATTAGTAGAATCTGAGGTTTGAGGGAGTGGAATGGGTTTGAAAGAACAACTGTAGAGAATCCAAAGGCCAGAATGGATTTGAAATTATAGAAAATTTCCCAAGGATCATGGAAGCCCCAATATTCCTTCAGAGTCATTAAGATAAATGTACCATTTCAGGAGTGATAATATGTACATGGCAGCAAGTATGTAAAAGCTATACAAGTATTAACTAACTTTAGGCTCAATTCCATGGTGGGACTCACAGAAAAGCAAATAGTAATCATTAACAGAAGCACACTCACTAGAGTGGAGATATGGCTCATATCTGCCATAGGAATACTACTAGTAGGAAACATTTATTAAGAACTTGGGATGTTTTTAATTGCTATACAATTTTTTTAATTGCTATATCACCAGTGGTTGGTACCTTTATCATTTTCAATATTCTGATGAGGAAGCAAAGGCACAGAGAAGTTGATGGATTTTCCCCAAAGTCAAACAGCTACTCAGTGGCAGAGTGTTTGAGCAGTGAATATGAGTCATGTCCAGAGGAGAGTAAGCAGGGTCAGATTCTCTGAAATATGAGCAAGAGTTTGATAATTGAGAAGTTCTTGCCTAACTAAGACAGGCAGCAGCAAATAACTATTATTCAATACTTTAATTGTTTCCCAATGGAAAAGGAGTTAGACTTTAATATTATGTAGATACAGGGAGCAGAACTAAATGAATGTGCAGAAGCTGCAAGGAGGTGCATTTCAGCAGGAAGGAATGAAAAGCATTGTAGCCATGAGGAATATGGGGAAGGAGAAGGAGAAGCTTCACCGAGAAAGTCCAGGGACTGAGGAGTCTGAGCCCAGGAAAGGAGGGCTTGGGAGGTGTTCAGACCTAAGGGCAGAGTGGACAGACTGGCCTGAAAGAAGTGCAACACCCTTTCTAGTCCTGGAGCACCAGCCCCTTGTGGACATTCCATAAGCCACAATAAACATTTACTTCCTTTTCTCCCCAGAGTGAGGCCATTTGGCAGATACAGAAACCATTTGGATCACTGTTACGACAATATTTGGCTATAATAGATAAGAAATAATGCTGTGCCAATTCTGCTAGATCTGGGTTTTCCATTGCTACCCAAGCTCTAATAATTCAGATGAGGGAGAGAAAAGGAAGAGGGAAACTAGAGTACAGGAGGGATAGAGGGAGAAAGGGGGAGAAAGAAGGGAGAGTTAGGGAAAGAGAAAAAATAAGGGAAAACATTTTCTTCTAGCTTGCAATTTAGCCTCAAGAGCAAACAAATACTCCACAGACCATTGTAAAACTCTTTCCTGCCAAAATTAACCTTTTTGAAGCTTTTAAAAAATAATCTATCTTTTCCTCACACTTATATTCTCCCATGTTGATGCAAAAAGCCCAAACAAGAGATTTTGAAGCATTTTACTGAGTCCAGAGTTCAGTGTTTCTGGTACAGTGCCAGTTATAATGAGAATATTTTCTTTTCTGTCTCTTAAGAAAAGGCAGGAAGAAACATGCTAAGATGGTCGCTGCATAGGTCTGATGCCAACAGAGAGCCCACTGCTGTACTTATATTTAATATTTTTAGCCATGGTTTGGCTGCCAACTTTATTGAACAGGTTATTCCTTCCTATCAGTTTTAGACAGCAAGTTTTAAGGTTTGATCCTGGCCTTCTTGGGAGGATCGTTTCTCTTGCTTTTCATTCCTGCAACTTTACTGGATCTTCTCTCTTGTTCTTCAATGTGATGACTTTTGTTTGTTTGTTTGTTTGTTTGTTTTTGTTTGGGATTTTAAGGTGCTAATCCATCTTGACCCACAGACATCAGAGGTCTGACAGAAGAGACATGTACAGTGAAATTGGCCATCATATTTTGAAGAAAAATAACAAATTCTTAACTTGCTTCAGGATCTCTATCCTTCATTTGTCTTCTTCTCCAGGAGCTGTAACCTTGTAATTCCTCCCACACCTGGCCCTATATTATTCCACAAAATACTTGAATATTTTGGTCTTTAGGAACCACTGCATGCTCATTTCCGTATAAATTTTATTAATTGAATGTAGACTTTCACCCAGTTATCAATAGCATAACACATGACAATCCTCCTCATCAAATAATGTTTAAAAATAACTCCACAACTTTGCTATCTGGAAATCAGATAACTGTTTGCCTTCAAATCATATTGTATGGTAAAGACAGGCATGTAATTTAGCCAGGGTTATTAACAATTTTCAGAAGGAAATTGTGCATGACAGCATTACAGCTGAAATACTTACATTTGCATACTTTTTTTTTTGCCAATTGTTGGAAGCAAATCCAATCAAGAATTTTGGCATTTGGCAGTGAGTAGCTGTAATATTATACAAAGATGGAGATGGCAGTGAGTAGCTGTAATATTATACAAAGATGGAGTTACATGTACTCATCATTGTAATGTGTATTCCTTTCCATTTACATTAATCTGTCTGGTGAATAGTAAAACATGTATTATTCTTTTTTGCTCTGTTTTGTTTACAGCTTTCACCTCACTCTTGGTAACTTGTCAGAAGATCTTGGTTTGAGCCCTGTTTCTACCACTTGTCAGCATGTGACTAACAAATTCTCTCTCTCTCTCTCTCTCTCTCTCTCTCTCTCTCTCTCTCTCTTTCTCTCTCTCTCTCGTTTCTTCCATCCTTCCATTTATTTATTTGTAAAATCTGGGACTGGATTAAATGTTCACTAAAATTTCAGTAGGTTCTAAAATTCTGTTTTTATAAAATACTATTTCTGAATGAGCAATTAGGAAATCAATAAACTTTAAGTAGTATCATAATCAAGAATATGTAACTAACACTTTATGGGAAAATAAACATCATTTTAAATCAGTGGGGGAATTATTCTCCCTCATTCCTCAATAATAATATATAAAAGAGCATAACTTTCTGTTATAATATCTTTTCAGCAAACCCAGTCGGTGGGACCACAGTCAAGTGCCAGCATTTAAAAGTTAACACATCAACCTCAAGTGGGTAAAAAGCTAGGAAAGAAGTAGGTATGGCAAGTGGAAGGCATTCTGAACATCTGCAACTGACCCTCTATTTAAACAGAGACAGAGAAGGTCTCTCGGGAAAACTTGTTGTGCAGAGACCCATATGGAATGAGGGAGAGAACCATACACAGATTTCTGGAAGGAGCTTAAGTTTTTTCATCTTAGTAATTAAAATCTTTGCTCCCATTATGTTTTCTAACTGGTTGTTTTTAGAAAAAAAATCATTGTTTTTAGGAAGACTTACTAAGTGTATACTTTTCAGGTATATTTAAATGTGTGGAGAGTAGGGGATTTAACAAAAAATAGAGCACTTCTAGGAGTTAAAAAAACGATAGCATCATTCCTGGTCCTAAGAGAGAATAATTAGTCAATCCACTTGGATTTCTGGGTCCTTCCTCACAACTGGCCCACACAGCTGATAGCTGAGCACTGATTGGTTAAAAAAGTGGAACTTTCAGGGACCAGGGTACTTCTTTGAGATCCCCAAAATATTGTTCGATGTTCTTCTAACTGAGTGTATCTTGGTGAATGAAGTAGTTTGGATAGGATGCCTTGTGATAAGCTCCAAAACTCTAGTCTATAGTCTAAAAGGTGGCTGGGGCCTCCATAACTCCTTGGGGACAACCTTCAAAGTGGTGCATCCAAGCCCACTGCCTATGATTCCTAAATCATTATGATAGCCCTCTGACAGGTTTCCGTGCATCCAGTCTTACCTTACGGCAGTCTATTCTCAACCCAGGAGCCAAAACTACTCTGTGAAAAAGATAGATCATGCAACTTCTCAGCCTAAAACACTGCCGTTGCTCCCTTCTTTCAGAGTAATCGGCAAAGTCCTAGCAATGGCCTAAGCATACCTCCCTTCCCATCAACCTCCAAACATGCCTCAGAATTTATTCTAAGAGGATTGAGATTTTTTCTGTTTCCACATTATTGTTATTAAAAGAAGGACTCAATAAGCCAATCATAAAGAAAACTATTAAAAAATAAATAGTTTGATTCTGTATACCAAGTTCAATGCCTTCTGGTCAGTGAATCCTTAAATTGAGCAAAATAAATTTAAAAGGTTATGCTCTAGAAGCAAGAATGTTATCAATACTTATGTAATCTTGTATAGAAATTAAGGGTCATTATACTATGTAAACTTCTCTTTTTTTAAAAACTATCAAGAGTCTCCAAAGAATCTTTTCTGATTAGCCAAAAACTCCTATTACTTTTACATTCTCTCCTCTCTCACCTTAAGAAGTAACATTCTAATATTTTGTTTCCCTTAACAGATTATTAGGACTTGTATAGTCACTCAAACACACAAATTCAGCCTACACCTTTTCTGCCAAATGTCTTTCATACTAATTTTATATTTATATCAATTTTTTATTATGTACAAAAGGTTAACATTTACACAAAAGGTTAGTCTTCATTCTCTATCCTGGTGAATGCTCATCAGAAGTTTAATCTCTCCCAGACACAGATGAATATATATAGGGTTGACATCGAATAATAAAATGAAATCCCACAATAAAATGAAATCCCTGTCATATCTCAAATAGTTAAAAGTGTCAATCAACTTTACAGCTCCAACCATTTGAACATAGCTTGACAACCCTAAATTTACCAAACAAAAAACAAATAAGTTTAGGGACTATTTGGAGGTTGGTAGGTAAATAGTGGAGGCCTTCGTAGATATTGGCCCTATCTCTGTGCAGAGAGGAGCAGCTTTGGGCCTCTGGTTTGGTTGTGAGGTTGGATGAAGCTAGGCTGGTAGTTCTGAGCCTTGTCAGGCTTTTTGAGAAACCATGGGGGCAGGCTGGTCATCATCAGTGCCATGACTACGACAGCCCTAGGATCTGGGAGCATGACTCTGAACTGAGTAAAATCATCTAGGCATGCTGTCTCCCCTGCCTTCTCCTGGTAGGGGGCCGAGTACATAGCAATCAGCCAGGACACTGCTGTTACTAGGAAGAAAAACCTATGGAAAAAAAATGTCTCCCGTCTTTTCTCTCGGGAAATGCTCATTTGAATTGTCCCTTTCAGATCTCTTTGACAATATTGTTCAATTTTGTCATCATAGTAATATTACAAAGGTTTGGTTTTCAACCCTGGCTGCACATCTGAATGATCTAAAGAGACTAAAAGGGAAAAATAGAGAGCAGGACTTTCTACAAACTAGTTCAGGGAATAGACATCTCTTTTTTTGTAGTGAAGACTAAGAATTATGTAAAAAAAGACTGACTGGGTCAGTGTCATCATTCAGAGGTATGGATAAGGAAACTGAGGTTAAGTGATCTTTCTAAAAGTCACACTGCCATCATAAGATCTTTTCTTTTTGTATGCCACTAAAGGGCCGGCGCCTGAAATTCGTGTATTGGGAGGGTGGAGGGGAGGATGTCCTTCAGCCCAGCCTACTCTGTCTCCAATCTGGGACCCCTTGAGGGATGTCCGACTGTCCCTCTCACAATACAGGACTGCTGGCTCCCAACTGCTCACCTGCCTGCCTTCCTGATTGCCCCTAACTGCTTCTACCTGCCAGCCTGATCACCCCTGAACCACTTCCTGCCAGCCTGATTGATGCCTAACTGCTCCCCTGCCAGTCTGTTTGCCCCTAACTGCCCTCCCCTGTAGGCCTGGTCACCCCTAAATGCCCTCCCCTGATGGCCTGGGTCCCCCCCAAATGCCCTTCCCTGAACAAGCCAAATCACCCCAACTTCCCTCCTCTACTAGCCTGGTCATCCCTAACTCCTCTCTCCTGGAGGCTTGATCACCCCCAACTTCCCTCCCTTGCAGGCTTGGTCCCTGCCAACTGCCCTCCCCTGCTGACCATCTTGTAGTGGCTATCTGTGTCCACATAGGGGCAGGATCTTTTGACCCCATGAGGGCAATCATCTTGTGTATTGGAGTGATGGTCAATCTGCATATGACTCTTTTATTAGATAGGATAGAGGCCTGTTGCAGGAGTGGGGGCCAGCTGGTTTGCCCTGAAGGGTGTCCCAGATCAGGGTGGGGGTTCCCTTGGGATATGGGGTAGCCTGGACAAGGGGCCTGTGGTGGTTTGCAAGCCAATCATGCCCCCCAGTGACCCAAGCGGAGGTCCTGGTATCTGGCATTTACTTAACTTCTATAATTGAAACTTTGTGGCCTGGAGCAGTGGCAGCCATTGAAACTCTGTTGCCTGAAGCGGAGGCCTGGGCTGGCCAGGGTCTGTGGAAAGCTTGTCTTCCTCCATCATTGGGGGCAACCCAAGCTTCCCTCCTGTTCTCTCTGTGGCCGCAGCCATCTTGGTTGGGTTAATTTGCATACTTGCTCCTGATTGGCTGGTGGGTGTTACTTGTGGGTGTAGCAGAGATACTGTCAATTTGCATATTACTCTTTTATTAGATGGGATATACCCTCTCCCAACCCTGCCAATCTCCCCATCACACAATGTTCCTGCCTTTTCAGCTAGTGAAGCATATTTGAGATGACCAGAAAAAATTACAAAGTTTGACTAAAGTGGGGGTGGGAATGGTTCATGGAGAATAATCAATTATTATGTTATGGTCACCCAATCTTCCCTATCAGCCAGCATTGGAGAGCTGCCAGATTCTTCAGGGTGTGAAATTGAGGCAAGAAAATTAAGCCAATACTACTACCATTACTACTACCACTAACAACAAAAACAACTCTTTTGGTATTTACTTTATACATTAAAACCCTGTTTATGTTATAATTTTAACTCCCCACAAGTGCAAAAGCCACATAACTTTATTCAAATCTTGGTCAATATACTTCTTTATTTCAGACACTCTGCTTAGGCTTAAATTTCCACTTAGTAAGCATCTAAGAATCTTTGTTCAATGGTGAATTTGAAAATGTCAGACTCTTATACACCTTGTTTGACCTCTCTGACCCATCTATTTTAATTCCAGGATAGGCCAGTAATTCCACCTTTGTTCAGAGAAACCTTATTAGCCTAATGTTCTAGAAGTAAAGAAGGATCCCAACTGTGAAGAAATGGTAATGGGAGATTCTGACCAGCAATGTCTTCATATAGCAGTAACTTCTACTTTTTTTCCCCATAAAACTCTTTTCTTAAGTTAATGAAGTTTCTTTCCATTCAATTCTCGCTGAAATTACACTTTCTAAAAGATGATTATTTTTGTCACATATGACAACTTAAGGTCCCAGTTGGTTAGTTTATAATTTATAAGTACTTTATGAATTGCTTAAGCTGGTGGGGAAGATTTGGCAATAGAAACAACATTTTCCTATCATAAATTATTGAATCATAGATTTCTGGAACTAGAAAAGATAGAAGTAATCTAATATAAATCTAACACATTGTAGGTAAGGATGTCAGTGACTTGCTGACCAAAGAGTGAATGTTGGACAAAGCAGAGAATAGAAGCCAAGTCCCTGTGCTCTAATTTTAATGTCTAAGAAGCCAGATGTGGACTTTGGGATATTGTATTCTCTAAGCGCATCTAAATCCTATTTTTCTTCAGGGCTTAATTCATTTCCTAATGCCCAAGATCACAAAGTCAGGAATGAAAGAGATGCTAAGTTCATTCTTTTCAGAGAGGCTTTGAATCTTCTCTACCATGTTGTATACCGCAAGGTCATAAACATATAGTAGAACCTCTAGTGACTATATATATATTCCTATTGAAGCAACTTTTTCCATATGTGGATACTTTAGGCTAACTAATTATTATACTATTTAGCCAAAATATGTTTTCCTCAAGCAATGGCTCAGTAATTAGAATCTTTTCATCATATAATAGCCTCTCATATATTTGAAAATAAGCATAAGAACCTCTTTAGTTTCATTTTCTCTAGAATAACCATCCCTTTAAAAAGTCTTAGTGTCATGTCATCTCACTTGCTCTTCTTTGAATATCTTCTGAATTTTAAATTGTTATATTCAGAAATGAACACATTATTTTTAAACACTGATAAAAACAATAGAATTTTTTTTCCTAACTCTATAGTATTTTCTATTTAAAAAGCCAGTGAATTCTCAACAGGGGTGATTTTACTGGCAAGAGTAATTGATTGATTTTTGTGAAAAAAAATTATTTTTGTGAAAAAAATATTATTTTATGCATTAAGCTAGTGCATTAAGAGATAGAGAATATATCTGTGCCATTGAAATTTCATTGCAGAAAAAAAATTAGGAAAAAGTTCTAAAAGGACTCCCTACCAGGAAGAAAAATGTTGAGATACAATGACATAGTCCAAGATCACACTAGCTGTTTTATCAACACCATCATGCTTTAAACTCCTATTGAGTTTATATTCAAACAAAATCCTTAAGATGATTTCACTTGTGCTGCTGCTAAAAGATGTCTCCTCTATTCTGTGATTTCTAGTTTGTTTGTTTGGTTGGTTTTGGTTTTTAGGGAATGGCAGATTTATTTTGATACTATAGGACTACAAATTTAAATTCATCCCTCATAAAATTGTTCTTATTCTGTTTATTCCTGTCTATCCTAAAAATTTTTAACCTAATTCAGCCATCTAATACATTCATTATTCTCCCAAACTCGGATTATTTGTAAATTTCATCTCCTGTCATTTAGATTACTCTTGCCAGTTACTTGCAGAAACAATGTTGAAGACAGCAGGGCTGAGAACATTGTCCTGCACACACCTCCGCCATTTTATGTTAAAGTATTAATCACTATGCTTTGACTAACATTTATTCATGAATAAATGTTAGTCAAAGCATAGTGATTAATACTGTTAACAACTATGACTCTCTGTATATATCCGTGCATAATGCCCATAGTTTTCTGTTTTGTTTATTTGTATTCTGTGAAAAGCTTTCTCAAATGTCTCACAGAAATTCATATCTGTTGGCTTTCCTACACTTTGTAATAGTCTAGTAACCCAAACCAAGAAAAAAAAGAAAAGCTTAGTCCTTTTTTTCTTTTTTAATTGACCTGGAATCATGTTCTATTGATTATATTTCTTCTTACAATAGTATATATCTATTGAATCTTTGAGTCAAATTTCAATGTCCAGTTAACTATTTCTCTGTTCACTTATGTTTTTATAGATATACTAGTATTAGAGGCTTAGTGCACAAATTTGTGCACCAGTGTGGTCCCTCAGCCTGGCCTGTGGGATTGGGCTGAAATCAGCTCTCCAACATCCCCCGAGGGGTCCTGGATTGCAAGAGGTTGCAGGTTAGGCTGAGGGACCCACAGGTGCATGATTGGGGCCAGGAGGGACACCGGAGGTTGGTCAGCCGGGGAGGGACTGCAGGAGGGCTCCAGGGTGTGTCCACCCCATCTTGCTCAGTCTGGTCAGCCAGACCGCAGCAGCAAGCTAACTTACCAGTTGGAGCATCTATCCCTGGTGGTCAGTGCACATCATAGCAAGTGATTGGTCTTATCATATCATTAGCATATTATGCTTTGATTAGACACTTAGCATATAGGCTTTTATTATATACAATATCTTACATTTTCAAAACTACTATATATTCCCAGGTCAGAAGCATGTATACTCCATAGTTGGCCATCAAAGTGTCATAGAAGATTAAAATATACTGCTAGATTGACTAATTATATCACTTGGTTTATAATCACTCACCACCAATCATCAAGTAAAGTCAACTAATTTATCATGTCACAGTCACACTTTAGACCATATTTATACATTGTTTTAAAGGTTTTGCTAATAATAATACATAAGCACTCTCTCATGTTCGATTCTCAATTTACTAATTCCTCACTAAAACAGTGTTTTCATTAAGTATGAAAAATAAAAAAGGACAGTGGAAAAGGAAAAGGGAACTGTGTAGGTCATATGTGTAAAAAATATAGGATGTTTAATTAGGATGGAGAGCCACCTTACATTTTCACAAATGAAAATAATTAAAAAATAGACATATCTGAATGGACCCCTCGGCTTTTTCTAGCTAAAATTATGCACATAGGCATAATTTATTTAAATTATCATGCAGCTTGTAGGTGAGGTGCTCAAATTAATTAGTCATCTGACTGCATTAAAACCACATCAACTGGTTGGTTGAAAGTTTCTTAGTGGATTATCTAAGTGAACCATTTGTTCATCATTTGATGGTACCACATTTTTATCTTAGATATTACATATATATCTGATTTGATATTCTAAATCTATAATACAATTCAATCATTTGAAAGAATATATTAAATGAGTATTGAGGTGGTCTTTAAAAATACTGACTTAAGAGACCCCCACCTTCATGGACACACTTAGTGACCAACTACACACGAAGAAATTTTCTCTTTTAAAAAAATCTAGAAACTAGCTTAGCGACTCATTGGGTTAACAAGAACATACCCACATCAAAATGGGTAGAAAAGGTTGAGACACATTCTCATCATAACCCTCAATCCCAGCACAGTGCCATAAAATTGGGAGGTAACCCCCAATTCCCAGCTTCCGCCTGAGGAGGGAAGGACTTAGAACCCACATCTGTTGTCCCAACTTTTAAGACTCACAACCAAGGGATGGCCCCCTACAACACCTAGTTCTGAAACCCAATAGGGCTGTGCCTGTGAGGCCCCTATAACCAGATTAAACAGAAAAGCAGTTGATAATAGGCAC
This sequence comes from Lasiurus borealis, assembly GCA_004026805.1. Taxonomy (NCBI): domain Eukaryota; kingdom Metazoa; phylum Chordata; class Mammalia; order Chiroptera; family Vespertilionidae; genus Lasiurus; species Lasiurus borealis. The sequence goes on along the minus strand of PVJN01034330.1, from coordinate 7,812 downwards.
AAGCACTCCCTACACCTATGACCCCAGGACCCAGCACAGAAGGAGCAAACAAAAAATGTTCATCTCCCAGTGTTCCCCTGAAAGGGGTCTATTTGCACTGCTCTCAAGCTGCTGCCTCAGGGACAGGCTTCCAGTTGGACACACATCTTGAGGTGGTTGGCTGCAATCTTCCCTAGAAAGCAGCAAGTCTGCAGGAATCTCTCCTGCCTTCTCCCTCTGGGCTGTCCCAAGGTACCAGTATCTCCCTAGATGGAGTTTGCGCCTTGCACATCTACACCCCAGCTTTTATGACTGCCACTGGAAGGATGAATCCCCATCACACCTGGCTCTGACAGCCAATGATGCTTACATTTAGGAGTCCCAAGGGACTGCAGCAAACAAAGAAAAAATTCTTTTTAAAAGAATATATTTTATTGATTTTTACAGAGAGGAAGGGAGAGGGATAGAGAGTTAGAAACATCAATGAGAGAGAGACATCGATCAGCTGCCTCTTGCACGCCCATACTGGGGATGGGCCTGCAACCAAGGTACATGCCCTTGACCGGAATCGAACCTGGGACCTTCTGGTCTGCAGGCCGACGCTCTATCCACTGAGCCAAACCGGTTTTGGCAAGAATTTCTTAATGATGCTTAAGTGAGCATCAGTCTTCCACATCTCAACTCTATACCCAGGCCCAACTCAGAGCAAACAGGCAAAAAGGCCCACTTATATCCCCAAGTTCACCTGAGGGTCCACTTCCAACTGGCTTGTATCTAAGTGCTGACTGTGAGCCTTTCCTTTGGCGAGTTGACACACCCTCAACTACTGGAGTCATTAAGAACTAAGATGGGAGCTTAGGCCATCAAAAAGGATTAAGTGACAACCCAGTGACTGGGATGGACTGATGGACCAGGTTCATTTAACTACACTAAGCTACTCTGCCAAGGGAGAGGTGGCTGTTTTAGCCAATGTACAGAAAGTAACACAGAGAGGCAAGGACACTGAAGAAACAACGAACTATGTTCCAAAAGGAAGAACAAAATAACATCCCAGAGACAGATCTTAACGAGCCACAGGAAAAGTATTTACCATATAGAGAATTCAAAATAAAGGTCATAACAACTATCACTGGGACCAGGAGAATAGTTTATGAAAAAAAAAAGAAGTAATTTCAAAAAAGACAAAGAGATAGAAAATGTAAGAAAAACCCAAACAGAAATTACAGAGCTAAAGAATACAACAACTGAAGAAATCACAGAGCTAAAGAATACAACTGCACTGAAGAATTCAATAGAGGGGTTTATCAGCAGATGGGACTTTTATTTGGAGGCTTCAAGGAGGAATCCACTTTCACGTTTATTCACATTGTTGGTGGGATTCAGTTCCATGCTACTACAGTACTGTGCATTTCCTTGGGACTGCAAGCCAGGGTTCTCTCTTAGCCTCCAGAGATCACCCTTATTCCTTGGCTCTTGGTCACCCTCCTATAGCTTCAAAGGCAGTAACAATGGGTTGAGTCTTTGTCACATTTCAAATATATCTGACCATCTCTTCTGCTTCATCCGTTTGTGTTCCTTTCTCTGACCTTTCTGCCTCCCTCCTGTGCTTTTAAGGGTTCATATGATTGTATTGATCTCACTGGCATAATCCAAGATAATCTTCCTTTTTTAAGGTCAATGGATTAGTAACCTTAATTACATCTGCAAAATACCTTCATAGCAGTACCTAGATTAGTGTTTGATTCTAACCAGGAATGGGAATCTTGAGGGGACACCTTCAGAATTCTGCATACCACAGTGTGCGCCCAGGTTCAAGAAAAACACTTGAAAAGAATATTTGGCTGAAAGAATGCTGCTAATAACACATTTAAAAATGATGAACAAGAACACACACACACACACACAACATGGCATTAAATCTCTTAATCTGTTCAACAAATGGCCAATTAGAAAACTGAATGATTATACATTTTTAAAATCTGCAAAACATAAAAGTTTATCTAAATGAAACATTCTCTAACATTATTTGATTACTCAAGTGGATAACTTTATGACTAATGATAAATCTTTTCTATTAGGAGTTTCACTTAAGAATATTTTATGTGGATTGTTTTTGTGTTTTTAAACAGGTTGTAGATTTCTTGGGAGAAGTTGTTTGAAGAAGAGAAAGAGAATATTCTATGATTATAATTATAGATGCCTATTTTTAGAAAGCCAATTATCAGTCTAAGTGAAATTGCAAATGCAATTATTTTAATTATTTACTAGAGAAACATTAGTTTAAGTGTAAATCTTTTGGATATTAACCCTTTAGGAATGTTATCAAAACATGAATTACTATGGTTGAAAATATGATGCAACAGCAATTTTACAATGTCTAATCCATATTAATTTTGTACAATTGCTGAAAACCACTTATTAAAGTCATCTTTTTAATATTTGAATTAAAGTGTATTAGGTTACTCATTTTTAGATTTAGTATTACAAAGAAAGAGAAAAACAATTCTTGAAATACTAATTAATAAAGATATTCAATTAAATAAAAAATAATTCTATTGTCCACATTCTACCTTGTGGTGAATTTCCTTACTATGGAATCAAAGCATTTTTGAAATGATGGAAATGACCAAACTTAAGCTAATTTTGCCTTTTCTCTCTCTTACTTTTCTTGTTTAACTCTAATTAGGTGAAAAAATTGCAATGAAAATGCTCATAGTCACTGACCATGAGTGGCAGAGGACTGTTTACTCTTGCTTATATTCTGCTGGTCCATCAGACAGCCGAGGCAAATGACTGAGGTCACAGGATTCTGGAGTCAGACTACTTGGAGTTCAATCCAGCTCTGTCACATCACCCGGTGTTCTGAAGCAAATGACTCAGCCGTTCTCTGCCTCAGCCCCATTTGCAAGATGGGGATAATATAGCACCACAGCGCTCCTAGAGTTGTGGCAAGAATAACCTAGAAAAGCGTGTGAAAATTACACATAAAGTTGTGAAAGTGCAGGGCACTTAGGATGGGCTCAATCAATGTTTGTTTGTTTGTTTTTAAAGTGATATTTATCATTAGGATCCAAACTGTGACAGAGACCTACATTGTTTAAATCTAGGAGCCTCTCGGACATGCAGTATACAGCCTGGACCAGAGTAAAACTGTCATGCTGGGAACTCAGTCGGTCCACACAGAGGAAAGAAGTAGTTGAAGAAGCCCAGCAACCAGTTCTGCACTCCTCCCAGCCAGCTAGCTTTGCACTGCTGCAAACACGTTGTCAGTGTCATGCCCCTCATTCTGGGCATTCATCTTGGTCCTCTATTTTCTTCATCAAATAATTAATGAGCATGCTCTGTGTGGTGGAGATACAAGATGAAGTTGCATGCTTTGTGTGATGGAGATACAAGATATTCATCTTGTATGCAGTATTCTGTTCTCACGAAGTTCGCAGGTTTGCAAACACATGCTGGCAGCCCCAAGCCATCCTAACTTTTGACTCACTATTTTGAATTTAACAAGAAAGCCTTTTTTACTATTTGAAGGAATAAACATTTGGGGCAGGGGGGTCTTGAAAATTACATTATGAGGTCTAAAAGCTGAGATGCTGCTAAGGCTTTTGGGAATATACTTCTTAAAACTCTTGCCACATCCATCGCCACTCACACTTACATGAAAACAGAAACACCTAGAAGTTATAGAAAGAATACACAGTAGCTCCAGTTTCTACAAGGTATCTGGTTATAAATGGAAACATAAATTATCTTTTTACTTCCACATACACACAAAGACCCTCTATCCCCTCTGACCTTCCTACTCCAACCTTAAGCACAACCTCAGCACCGGGTACTGTACTATCAACTCAGTTACACTCTTTCCAATTTAGATTTAGGCTATTTCAGAAGAGTCCTTTAAGATCAGCAGTTTAGATAAAAAAAATTCTTAGGATTGGCTCATCAGATCTCATGCAGCCTATATTCAGAAGACCTCAGAATTTCAGGCTTGGAAAGAAAATTTAATATCTAATACAATTTTATTTTATTTTTTTGGATAGTTGAATAATTTCCGCGAGGCCACACTGGTGGTCAGTGACAAAGCCAGAAAAGATCTAAATACCATTCCTGTTTCAACTTCTTTCCACATCAGCTTATATTCTAATTGAATGTAATGGACATTTATTATTGCCAAGAATAGATTCTAAACTAGTGATTTAATCTATGGTTAATGAGGCATTAAATGTCCACAGCTGATAACAAATACTGGTAGCATGCAAAATATTTGAAAACTGGATTTATCATCATTTGTCATCACTCTAGAGTGTGTACCACCTTTGTTTTTGTATTTCATCATGCTTATCTCTTTGTTAACAATTTTTGCTCAATGAATTACCATATAGACTAATTACATACATTAACAACATTACAATCTTGAATTTGGGATTGATGTAACTAAAAATTATTGGCAAAAGTATCAAAGATTTATTAAATCTTGCTAAATCATGTTAGTCTACATTATGCTCCCCCCCCCCAAAAAAAAAAGAAAAAATCTCAGTAAAACAGCAGAAAAGTAATAACCACAAAATAAAATGACAACACTTGAATAAAGCAAACTTGACTGGATATTTAAATTTTTCTTGTAGCTTAGGATACAAAACTTCTAGACACTTGTTTACTAAAAATCTCTTCAGTGACTGAAAATGATACATAAACTTCCACTTTCTCAAGAGTTAAATTTCTACAATTTAGTTGTAGCAAAAGCAGCTACATCATCAAAAGATATCCTGCCAAATCTTGAAAACAGTGCATGCTACATATAGAACTCATTATAGTCATCATTTCAAAGTAAACATCAAAAGTCATCAAATAAAATAAACATTGGCCTTTTCTCATTTCAAGCACTTTCGAAGTACATTGTTTGGCGTGTCAGATTAGAATTTCAATGCCAATTTGATTCTTGCCTTTGTAAACATTTCTGTCTTCTGTCATGAAGTTGATGGGGTTTTCTCTTTATTATTGAAACCCAGAAACCTCACAGTAGATGTCTAGTGAGTCTTCTTTCATTATTTTGATTCAGTTCTTGATAATTTTTTTTATCTAATGTCTCAATTGCTTAGATCAGTCGAATATTTTTCCTGTGTTTGTCTCTCCCCAATCAACTCATTTTATTTTTATAAAGTTTAAAGTCTAAGTATTGGATGTTTGTATCTATATTCTATATTTGCAATATTTACTAAGATTTCCAACTCCTTGTTCTTTAGTCTACTGTATGATTCCTTGAGTTTGCTTCTGGTTTTCAATTGGTAGATGTTCTGCTCTTTACTTTTCCCATTAGGGTTTTTGTTTCTTTGTTTGTTTGTTTTTCCTTTAAGACAATAGCCACCCTCCAGAGTTTAATAAGGGCATTGGTTATTTTGAGTCTTGGCTTGGCAAATTAAGTCATTTAACCTTGGGCAATGTATATCAATTGAGCCACAGGTTCTTCACCCCACAGATATAATACTTAACACATACTTCATAGAGTCATTGTGAGAACTGAATGGATTAATTTTGTAAGATGGGAGAACAGTGTGTGGTATACAGTAATCCTTCCGCTAAATTACTCTATTGCTCCTTTTATATAGAAGTGTGCTCTTTTATAGAGTAAAGAGAGGAATAAAAAAAAATCAAATATCAGTGAGACCACTAACTAGCCTTTTTAGTTGTCTTCTGCTTAACCACAATATCTACGTTGCATCTTTTTCATCGGGAGCATTTGCTCTGATCCCCAGCTTTCCTCTTTGTCTCCCCAATAACTGGTAATACTTCATTACCTTTTCATGTTTATGTGTTCAGGCTTAGGTGGTCCAAATTGGGGGCTAGTATGGCCTCTCTATGCTTAGACCAACTTTTGATGTCATGAAATTGCAGTGTTCAAGAAACCGAGAGAAACAAAAAATGCTGATTTCCTTGCAATTACATGTCCTGGGAACGAAGCTGTCAGATTTGCTCCAAAGAGAAAAAGCAAGAATAAGATAGGTAAAAAAAGATCCAACTGCATTTAGGATGTTGATGACACCAGCTGGAGGAAGCACCAGAGCCAACATTGTGTTCAACATTTCTCTGCAGAGCTCTCATAGATTCTCACTGACACCCCGACTTTCCCAAATGGAGATTAAATCATGCTATCATTTCCCAAGCCTGGGATTCCATCAGTTTTCCTGTTGGAGAGACTACTTGTGTCACAGGATTTCCCTACTTTACATCCATTAGGCCAGTGGTCCTCAACCTTTCTAATGCGCGACCCTTTAATACAGTTCCTCATGTGGTGGTGATGCCCAACCATGAATTATTTTCGTTGCTACTTCATAACTGTAATTTTGCTATTGTTCATGAATTGTAATGTAAATATCTGTGTTTTTCGATTGTCTAAGGCTCCATAGCAGCAGTTCTCAACCTGTGATAATGAACTGTATCAAAGGGTAGCAGCATTAGAAAGATAGAGAACCACTGCATTAGGCTCGTAAAAAGCCTTTGTTGGCTCCTCAGTAAACCCAATACATCCACTTCATATTTTTAAAAAACATCATGGAAGTATCTGCTTTCCTGATGTCACTCTTCACTGTTTTTCAGTATTGCTTCAGATTTACCTTTGCTGACTTGGGGCTTCTTTAATGGGTTCCTAGGATTAGAGTATGAAAGGAAGGAAAAGACAGGAATGTGACTTTGTTTAACTTCCCCTCCTGAAGTTGGAAATCCTAGTGGAGTTCTTGAAAATAACTGAGATGTTCATTTTTTCTGTGGCAGTCAAGTTAGTTGATGAACAGAATCTATGGAGTAACGTCACATTAAGTTGCTTATTTAGCTAAACCGATGCAAAGTAAAGAGCCGTCAACATGATTCAAATTATTGGCAATCTAAATTAATTAATTTGAGAGCTGTGTTATTTTCTTATTTCCTCCAGCCTCTTGGCCATTTAATTGGTAAGATTTACTTTTAGTTCATCTCTAAAATTTCTATGTTCATGCTCAAGAGCAGTGATTTGCACAACTCACAAGAGAAAATGAACCTGAATCATTTTTATTGGCATATATGTCCATTATGTAACTGTATGGGTTACATTTTGCCTTTCTAATTATATTATATTCAGGCTAATGTAAAAATAAAGTTTAAATCTCTGTGCCTATGACCTAGAATATCTGGGAGAAAATATCTAGAGAAAGGAAAAGTCAATAAAGCCAGGATTCAAACCTACAAAAACAGAGGTCACACTGACTGTACATAAAACCAAAAGAACCAGACAGGTGCAAGATTTCAGAACTAGTGTCTAAATAAAACCAATAATGGCTATATTATTGGTGAAAAGCATTTGGTACAATGGAAAGATTTATTTACTGTTAAAATAAAAAATGGCATTTTACTTACATAGATTGGATTCAACACCTTTAAAGAACACACAAAATTGCAATTTAATGTATTTTATATTTCTTCCCGTTTGTGAAATGGGCTGGGAAAAAACAGTGATAAAGAGGCTAGACTGACTAGTTCAGGTTTGGGCAGGTTGTCAAATCACAGCTGGGTTGGGGAAAGGGAGAGTATTAGGTTGTCTGCAATGACAGAAGCTTTACAGGCTGCCCATGAATGTCTGTGAGGTCACATGCTGTGCACCCTAATCTATTTCCTTAAATTAATAGCCAGGTGTTATGTTAGTTATGTACCTTAATCATTAATTATGCCTGTGGCAGCAGGAGAGAAAAAAAGTACTAGGACCCATGAGCTGGGGTGATAAAGGGAAAGCATCAATCATGCATGACAGGGAAGCCAGACTCCCTCTCTGCCCAGAATGTTTTCTTTTGTAACTCTGCAGTCCCT
>PVJN01034329.1:0-22844 GCA_004026805.1 Lasiurus borealis | reverse complement strand
AGTTAGGGGCAGTCAGGTCAGTAGGCAGAGGCGGTTAGGGGTGATCAGGCTGGCAGGGGGGCCAGTTAGGGTGATCAGGCAGGCAGGCAGGTGAGCAATTATGAGCCAGCAATCCCAGATTGTGAGAGAGATGTCTGACTGCTCGTTTAAGCCCAATCACTAGGATCGGGCCTAAACGGGCAGTCTGACATCCTCTGAGGGGTCCCAGATTGGAGAGAGTGCAAGGTGGGTTGAGGGGAACACCTCCTTGCCCCTCTCCCCCCATGCACAAATCTCATGCACTGGACCTCTAGTCTATAATAATAAAAGCATAATATGCTAATTAGACCAGAGGTCCTTCCAGACGACCTTTTGATTGCAAGGGAAGTCTGGGTCCTGGGTGCCAGAGGGAAGCCAGTGCTGGCAGCCAGGGGAAGGAAGGCCTACTTTCCATGAATTTGGTGCATCAATAAATAGTAACTCAATAAATAGAAATATAAACAATTACTGGAGACATATAGAGATAGACAATAGAAGAGTTGAAATTAGAGAGTGAGTATAGGTAAAGCAGGGAATCACTATTTTTGCTAGTGCCTACCTTTGTGGCAGCTATTAGCTATTAGTTATACCTGATACAGGTTTTAGAAATGGAAAGTAAGGATAGTTATCAGATTTGGTCAACAAAGGAAGGAGGGGCAGAGATCGAACTTACCGTAATTTAGGTTTTTAATGTGTTCTCTACTACAAGACTGCCTCTCCTTTACATAACAAACCACTGCTAGTTACTTGACCAGAAAACTGTTTCTATATGAAAAACCACACATTTCAAACTTAAAAGGTGTTAGCATACATCCAATAAATATTCCCTAAACTGTGAGCACTGACTAATCTATTTCCAAAATACAAAATACACACACACATGCATACACACACACACACACACACATACACACATGCATACACACACACACACACACACACACACACACATACACACACACGTTAGATAAGAATATCCTCAGCCAAAATTTCTAATTCTCTAGATATAAATGGTATGTTAATTTTCCTGAAAAAAGATATAGCAGCTTCTATTTCTTGTATTGGTTTAATTGTGCTTGGCTTTTTTGCACTTTACAGATGCTGCATTTTTTGCAAATGGAAGGCAAGACTCTCCAACCATCAAAACATTTACAACTCGCATTATTGCAATACTTGCTTTATTGTGGTTTGGAACTGAACCTACAATATCTCTGAGGTATGCCTATACTCCAATAAAAATGCAATAAATTTTGCTTGGCTGATATACTAAGAAGTAATAAGAACACCATTTTCAACATTTGTGGAGTCTTACGTTTCTTAAAAAATTTCACATTTAACCATCTCTTGCTAGTTTCATAAACCAGTGAGGTAGCTGAGTACACTATGGATTATATTAACATCATGAAGTCTAGTCATTATGATCAGGTATTTAAACATCACCCAGAAAAACAACATGTGGGTTCCAATACTTTGTAAACTTTGGTAAAAATAAGAGAATTTTTTATTTTTAAAAAATATTTAGTAGTGAAGACTAGATGTAATGCCTCATTTTATATATTATTATTCAACTAACTTATCACTAAAAAATGACCAAACACATCCACTGAAAACACACATACACTCTCTCTCACACAAACACACGTTGATAAGACAACATGAGATGTAAAAACTATAATCATTAACAGAAAAACAGGACTGGTTCCTTTTAATACTCCAATGCCATTGCTAAATTCAGCACTTTGGCAGCTACTCAATAATCCTATATAATAAAGAGGCAATATGCAAATTGACCATCACTCCAACACACAAGATGGCTGTCCCCATGTGGTCAAAGATAGCCACCCCCATGTGGACACAAGATAGCTACCACAAGATGGCTGGCAGGGGAGGGAAGTTGTGGGTGATCAGCCAGCAGGGTAGAGAAGTTGGGGAGAACCTAGGACTGCAGGGAGGACAGTTGGGGATCCAGACCTACAGGGGAGAGCAGTTGGGGGCAACCCAGCATGCAGGGGAGGGAAGTTAGGAGTGACCCAGGCCTACAGGGGAAGGCAGTTGTGGGGACCAGGCCTGTAGGAGAGTGCACTTGGGGGTGACTAGGCTGGCAAGGGAGGGAAGTTAGGGGTGACAAGGCCTGCAGGTGAAGAAAGTTAGGGGCAACCAGGCCAGCAGGGCAGGGCAGTTGGGGCAATCAGCCTAGCAGGGGAGTGTTTAGGGGGTGATCAAGCTGGCAGGCAGAAGCAGTTAGGGGCAATCAGGCAGGCAGGCAGGAGAGCAGTTGGGAGATAACAGTTTGGGATTGTGAGAGAGGTATCCAACTGAACATCCCTTGAGGAGTCCCAGATTGGAGGGGGTGCAGGCTGGCTGAGGGGCACAATGCCCCCCATGCACGAATTTCACACACTAGGCCTCTAATGTCATAATAATCTAATATCAGAGAATTGTACTTTTGGAGACAATTTGTTATTAATCAGTGTTATGGAAGTTTTCCACAAGAAATGTGACTTTGTAGCTAGCAGTCTGTCAGTGTAAATTAAGCACTCATATGCATTATGTCTCTTCTCATTACTAGTATTTAAGAAATTACTGCTCTAGTTCTTTATGAGAAAAAGACCATGTCACAGTTAAATCCCTGCTTTGTATCTGTTACTATTAATTCTCAAAGGTATTCTAGAATGGATACTGTACTATACCAGAGACCCAGTGCACAGATTCATGCACAGGTGGGGTGCCTCAGCCTGGCCTGTGGGGATGGAGCCAATACCAGCCCTCCAACATCCCCTGAGGAGTCTGGATTGTGAGAGGGCGGTTCTTGGGTGACACACCCTGGAACTGGACTCCCACCTCTCTGGTGCTAGGTGTGGCACCAGAGAATTGCAGATGCCAAATCACCGAAGCTCGGCAGCTCCTGTATTGAGCGCCTGCCCCATGGTGGTCAGTGAGCATCATAACTATTGGTCAGATGGTCGAACGTTTGGCTGGTCACTTAGGCTTTTATATATATAGATGGTCATTCTAATTTTATGGGACTTAAATATAGTAGGAGTGGATTCAGAAACTGACTGCCCACAATGAGCTCAGCTTTCGAACACTATGATGCTCTTCTAACTATCACCTGTTCTTTTGTTATGTTCCATGGCATGTCAGTGACCACACGGACAAGTCACCTGGATCATGTATTACCTGAGTAGCTCTTACTGTTACTTCAGACCAGTGGTCAGCAAACTGGCTTGTGAGCCACATGGGCTCACAGGCCGCAGTTTGCCACTCTGTTGACTAATGAGTTTGCTGACCATTGGTATAGGGGCTTAATCACAAGAAACAACGACAGCCTGTAATTATTGGAATCGAGAGTCTAGGTCAGTGGTCAGCAAACTCATTAGTCAACAGAGCTGCACTGCTTTAGACAGTGACTAATTCAAATCTTCCTTGGTCTTCTGACCTGATTAATTATAAATAGTGTTAACAGATAGATAACTTTATGTGGCCTATGAACTCAAATTCTCATTCTTACTAGCATTCTTTTTTAAACAGACTCATTCATTTTAGTAGAAGTGATAAATGAGTAATGGTTAGGAGTTGGGGAAATGCATGCCAGCACAGATTTGGTCCCATAAAATGTATTCTATCCAGAGATTCCGGTCTTAAATTTATTGTAAAGAAACTCCTCCTTGAATGAAACTATATAATACAGAATATTAAAGTAAGGGAAGAAAGGCAATTCTCAAGGCTGTTGAGTGAGAGAGAAAGCCACAACCTTTATTTGAAGCACAAAAAGATTCAGCATGACTCAGAGCATAATCTAAACTACAAAATAGGAATTTCACTGTATCGTGTTTTGAAATAACTTTACTAGCAAAAGAAAGCCCAATTCCTTATAAATCATCTTAAGAGATTATGTAATAAATTGGAAAGGAAAGAGCTTGGAGTGCATTAGCCCTTTGAATGTTACCTCTGCTCACTATGACCTTACTTACTATCCTATTTACTCTTCCTGGGTTTTGCTTTCTTCCACTGTATTATGGTATAATGGGTAAGTAATTAAAATGCATGAGAGCTTAAAACAGTCTATGTTCAATAAAATTATTATTGTTATTCTTATTAAGAGTCAATTACTATTGTTACTCAATTACGGCAGGGTTCATATAGAATAAATTTACTTTCAGGATGGGGGTTACAGTAGAATTTATCTATGATTTTCTCTCTTAAAACACTGGTAAACAAATCCGAGTCCTCAAAAAAACCTTTATTTTATCATATAAATTTCCTGAATTCAAGAGAGATCATTAAGAATGACGGCAACTCTGTATGCTGCCAATATGTATGGTGATTAGGCTTATTTAATAAAAAATAATGCTAAATGGCCTTATAATACTCAATGAATAGGCTATTTCTTTTCTGGTATATGCAAAATCGATTTTGATGCAGACATTTCTCTATATATCAAGATGGATATGGAAATTTTTTTCTAACCACCCAGCTGCTACAATGTTAAATAAATTAATTTTAATCTTAAATCAGAGATGTAATAGAGAGAGGGGTGATTTAATATGCAATCTCATTACATTTGACAGGCTTATTTATAAATGATTTGCCCCACATTCTGACAAGCATAGTTAATATGTTAATTAGCTTTTAAACAGACGATGAAAGGAAGAGACTGACACACTATCATTCTTCACACACCATGTTGGGGAGCACTGTCATTGATACCATAAGGCAGTGCTATTACATAGTGTGGCCCCCCAAAAAGGACTGTGATCTTGGTGAGATAATTATTTATCAGCTACAGATAACTTAGTCATATTATGTTAAAAATTAATCCCTTAAATTAATCCCAAATGATCTTCTGCTTTAGAAAATAAATGTGGCTCTAACCAATATATATAAGCTTCCATGAACACTACAAAGCTAATTGAGAGCAATGACCTCCACAGCTATTACAGGGAGGAACTCACTAAGTTGTTTTCACATCTGCACTTCTCTTAATGGGGTTCTCAGTACTTGGTAAGCCTCTTTGGTTTAGAAGCTTAAAGATGATTTCCTACGCCTTAACTTCCAAAGAGTTATAAAATCCAAGAATTAAGAGAAGTTAGACAGGAGACAATGTCCAATTTGATTCCTCTGCTTAAAGACTTCTTCACGGAGGGGTGATAAAAGTATCAGAAATGGTCTGTCTTGTTGAGTGCTCAAACCCAAGGGATGTTTACACCCACCACGGAGCTGGAGACCCAGAGCAGCAAATCATAACAGGGAAAGGTCTGATTCCCATCACTTGCTGCCAACGTTAATGCCTATGTGTCTTCATTAATATTTGATCGCCTGTGGTTATTTAAACAGAAAACTGGAAAATGTAACACTGTGTAGGGATCGTTAGGTTTTAGTTACCACCCTCCTGCCCCAGGATGGTAATGAACTGTAAAAATAGCCTGAAACAATTGCCACCTGCCTCCTTGCTATTGTCCATGGGTTAATATTTGCACTTCTTGGTGCACCTGCGCCATGGCTCAATTATAGTCCCATTTCTAGGTCTTCACATACTCGGCATCAATCTCATTTATTATGCAAAAACCGGCGCCCTGTGGACTTCTCCCTAACTGGAAAAATACCTGACATAGAGGATAATAACAAAATGGCTTTTAGAAAATGGCTTGGAATGAAATCAAATTCAACATTGACAGGCAGGGCATAGACATAATCAGAGTTTAGGACTTGGAAATGAAAAGCCAAGAAGCATAGGAAATGGCTCAGACATAAAACAATATTTGATTTTGCCAATGATAATTGTTGCATGCAGGCCAAAGGCATTTGGGAGTCTAATTTTTTTTTGAATACTTACCTGAGGATATGTTTATTGGTTTTAGAGGGAAAGGAGGAGGAGAAAGGGAGAGAGAGAAACAGCGATTGAATGCCTCCTATGCTCACCTGGACCAGGAACTGAACTGGCAACCTAGGCAGGTGCCCTGACTGGAAACTGAACCTGCAACCTTCTTGATGTAGGGGCAGATGCTCCAACCAAATGAGCCACCCATCCCAGGTCTACTATTTTGTATCAGTTTTCCTCCCTTCCACTTTAAGCAGAAGTTTTTATTCTTATACTTCATTATATCTCTGGTTAAAGTAAATGGGCAAAAAGTGCCCAAGACTTCTTCCTTAAAAGAATGAACACACAGCCAAAACCGGTTTGGCTCAGTGGATAGAGTGTCAGCCTGAAAGGTCCCAGGTTCGATTCCAGACAAGGGCATGTACCTTGGTTGTGAGCACACCTCCAGTAGGGGGCGTGCAGGAGGCAGCTGATCGATGTTTCTAGCTCTTTATTCCTCTCCCTTCTTCTCTAAAAAAATCAATAAAATATATGTTTAAAAAAAAAGAATGAACACACATAAGAAAAATGTGTATGTGTGTGGGGAGCAGGGGGAGGCAAAGACTGGAAATCAAATGCCAATTATCAGAAACAGACATAACAGCAAGTCACAATCTATGTGGCTCTTTGTACTTGAAACAGCACTTTTAAAGGTTTGGGGAAAATTAGTCAATAGTGTATAAAAAACAGCTTCTCCCGTTTATGAACTGCCAAGCACTAAGACAAAACTGGCCCGAAGCCACAAATATTTCCAAATTATGTTCTATTAGCAGAGTCCAAAGCTGACCTCACTAAAAGGCAACCCACAATTTCCATACTTAAAAAATGGAGAAAACCACTCCATAACTCAAGAATATTTAGCAATGAGTACTTGCATAGCCTACTCTCAGGAGGGAGGAAGAGAATTAGAAAGTTAGTAATTGATATCTGATGACTTCTTTGACCTTTATTTCCAATTTTTTACTCTATTACAACCAATGATCAAAATATCTATCGCCCCTGCCTAGTCTGTTGGGGGGGGGGAGGGGAGGAAGGTAGTAGGGAGAGGGAGAAGTTAAAAATCTAACTGTAACAAAATGTCCAAAACAAACAAAAAAACAGAAGTGGGATGGAAAAATAGGTTAGCTCAGCTCCTCAATGATAGATGGTCATCTTTATGTTCAGTGTTTTGGAGCATGCATTATGATGGTATTAGATTTATTATAAGGCATTACAAAAATGTATGGCAATTGATCTTAGGCTGTTTGATGACCCAGATTCCTTTAGAACTCTACTGAAAGCTATAGATCTACACCCCATAAAAAATAAATAGGTCCATGTGTACACAAAATATTACATGTAATCTCAGTGGTTTCAAAGATCCTGAAATCCCATTCCCAGGGGGTTTGCTGGAACCTAAATTAAGAAAATCTACCCTGTGTCCTACATCAAAAGGAACTTGTTTTCTCACCAGAAAATATTTGAGTCATAAACATCAGGGTAGAAGCCAGACCTCATCACAGCCTAATTAATTAAAAGCCAAGATAACTGAGGGCAGAGCTGTGAAGTAAGTACATGGCAGTAAGATAAACACCACATGCTAAAGTTTTATTGAGGTCATAAACATTACATGAACATGTAACTGAATTCTGTATATGGGGCACAGTCATTCTTAGAAGATGATTCCTGCTGTAAAATAACCACATGGTATGTAAAATGTTTTTGCTTTAAACAGTGTTGTGAATCTAAAAAATATTTTTCCATTAATAAAGGGCATTTTCAACAGTCACTAGTAAACCTTTCCTGAGAGGTGAAATTATTACCTTATTTGATTCAGATCACAATGGACTGGGAACCCATGTATTGTTATAAATAATAATCAGGCATTAAACCTGAGTCTCTGAGCCTCCTATTATGATAAGATTCTTAAGTTTTGCTAAACATATCATGTGAGATTGAGACTCTATTAAAATTAAATGTATTGTGACCCTTTAAAAGAGTAATTTTATTTCATTTTGGATAATTGGTGGCAACAGTTTCCAGTATACTGCCCCAAATTTAGTGCCTGAGCTTTGCTGTGAATTTAAACATGCTAGCTACTACTTCCAACCACACTGTTGTTTGGAGATATAGATATATGTCCTTGTCATAAAGCAAAGCCACAAATTAAGGCCTTTAGGGAGAAAAATCACAGACTTCTTGTGGGAAGCCACCACCTGCCAATACTGTCACCAAGTAACGCAGAAGGCCGATGGACCTTGGGTGTTAGCAGGGCTGATGCTAAGCAGGGATTGTTAGATTGCTGTTTGTGTTGAGATAGTGGTGGCTCAAGGCAATTCCCTAACCTGATAATCCTTTACTTGATTACCAAACTTTACTTTTGATATGCCTGTATGCATTACTAAAGGGCAAATATATATTCAAGTAAATAAATAGCAGACCAGGACAGAAGTCCATACGTCTCTTCAAAAAAGAGGCTCTTGCCCTAACCAGTTTGGCTCAATAGATAGAGCATCAGCCTGCAGAATGAAGGGTCCCAGGTTCAATTCGAGTCAAGGACATATACCTTGGTTATGGGCACATCCCCAGTAGGGGGTATGCAGGAGGCAGCTGATCAATTATTTCTCTCTCACCAATGTTTCTAACTCTCTATCCCTCTCCCTCCCGCTCTGAAAAAAAAAATCAATAAAATGTAATTTTTAAAAAAGAAAGAGGCTCCACCTGGCCCCCAATGCCTTCTAAATTCATTTTCATTTGTGCGTCGGCCACTCCCTCAGATCCTGAACCCCGCTGCAAAGATTGCAGCATCTACTGACAGTTAGAAAAGTGTCTCTGCCCCTGTCCATCAAGGGCATTACTAGGCACCATCTGCAAGGCAGGCTCTGATTAGGAAATATTCCCAATCGTGTTTTTTTTTTAAATCTAGTATCAATGCCACACACCGGCAAATACTCCTCCACCATTAATCTTCATTCAAACCGTTGGGATGTTTATCTAGGCTTGACCCAGACCAAGCACCAGCGACAGATTAGCTAGAGAAAAGCTTCTGTTTCTCACCACATGTCAAGGCAGGTAGAATACTCTGTTGAGCCCAGGAGGACATCTGGAGGTCGGTACCATAAGGTAACCACTTCATTGGAGTACGTGTGGCTAGGGACCGATTTTGCTCTTGCAAGACCTGTGGGTTACATGAAACATAAAGAAGTTTAATAGGCATTCATAGGACAAGGGAATTTAAGTGTGAATGCTAACAGTTTTAAAAGGTCAAACATGACACTGCAATACAGAGTCACGAATTCAGCGTCAAAGTTACAAGAAAGGTCGGCTGGTTTCAAATACATGCTTGTAAATCATTTATATCCCTAATAAAACATCATGACTGTAATAAAAATCCCAGGAGAGTAAACAAATGATCCATCAATGATTAGACATTTCACAGAAGCTTAGAAATCTTCTGGACTTTCCAAAGAATGTTCCATAAAGCTCTAGTTCTGAGAGCTGTAAATAATGTTATTGGAAAGGCTTCCCAGGTGAAATAATTTTGAGAAAAGATGGGCTAAGAAGTTAAAGAGTATTTCATACATGATATTTCTCAGTGCCCTTAATTGTCCTAATGTGTATTGTGAACAGACAGTATGATTGTTTTCTCAAAGAAGATTTCCCAAACTTCTTTGGGTTTCAAGTTCTGTCAAGCACTCACTAGGAAATGCTTATTCAGGAAGCTCATTTGAAAATTACCTAAATAAAAAAATTATAAAGGAATATCAAAAAATTAAAATGTTTCCTAAGAATTTTTAAAACTGGGAAAAGGATCACAATAATATGTTAAGTGATCATGCACTTTGACCTCACAACAAAGAATGACAGGAAATGCATTTTCCAAATTTTCTACAATGACTATGATTCCTCTAAATATCACAAAATCTAGAAATTTCTTTCTTTTTTTTCCTTTTTAAATATATTTTTTATTGTTTTTTTACAGAGAGGAAGGGAAAAGGATAGAGAGCTAGAAACATCGATCAGCTGCTTCTTGCATACCCCCTATTGGGGATGTGCCCACAACCAATGTACATGACCTTGACTGGAATCGAACCTGGGACCTTTCAGTCCGCACGCCAACACTCTTATTGCTGAGCCAAACCAGTTTCGGCTAGAAATTTCTTTCTTAAAAGAAAAAATAATCTATGTAATAGGGTTCTATCTGGGTATATTAGTTAATGATAAGGGTAAAGTATTATTTATCACTGCGATGCTAAAAGCACATATAACATTTTAATAATATTCTAACAGAACAAATTTATTTCTTGTTCTGCTTATTTAAATTTTTATGTAGTACTTAGAAACATGACTTTTTTTCCTGTTTATTAAACACTTGGTATTCCCTTTAATATATTCTATGTAAACGTTAAAATTAATAGGACAGCTGGTGAAACAAAGAACTTCTAATTTATTCAACTATGCTATATGTTACAGTAACTCAATTTTTCTACAGTACAGTTTTTCTAGTAATACAATGGCATATTACAAATTGGTGAATGCTTGTAAGTATTCATACTAAAATGGACAGGTTATAAACACAAATACACATATGTGGTCTCCAAGTTTTTTGCACATAAATAGAATAACTAGTTTTGATAACAGATTTCCAAATCAGATTTCTACTTTGATAACAGATTTCTACTTCTTTTCTTTTTCCTTTTAATTTATAGTGATTAGACATTCATATACCTTACGAAGGGATCACTCCGGTAAGTCTAGCACCCATCTGACATGATACATAGCTATTACAATATTATTGGCCATATTCCCAATGCTGTAGTTTATAGTCCCATGACTATTTTCATAGCTGGAAATTTGTACTTCTTAAGCCCTTTCACCTTTCCTACCGCAATTCAGGCAAAGCTGAACACCAGATAGGACAATCAGGGCAGTAGTGTTTCCAGAATCTAGTAACCCCATCAAAAAGTTTAGTTCCTCAAATGGGCATGTTTCTATATAGAAACTAAAGAGCCAAGCACAAGTTCTGAAATAGGTTCTGACTCATTCCATATGCTGTTGTCAAGTCAAATGGGAAGCCAAAAACATGCAGGCTGGATTCCCTTGGCTTTTCTGAGGCCCCGTGGATAGAAAGTGAGGCCAGAGGGATAGGAGAATGAAAACATCTGAGATTTCCTTTGACAGCTCAGAAGACCAGGCTAGTTATAGAAAATTATGATATTTTCACTTTGAAAGGGAGAGCATGGCCTCAAAGTAACTTAGAAATAGTATAGATCTAAATAATTATATGTGATTTCAGGTCAATTATGTTCACTGTGACTTTAAGTTTATAAAACTGGTTAAATATATCTGGAAAATATAAATAGAAAAGGCTTTGTCTACATTATTTTCCTCCTTCCCACATGTTTAGGTCAAGGACTGCCCAAATTCCATTCACGAGGGTCACAAAACTTCCCAAATTAACAGTGAAAATGAGTTTTCCATATCTAACGCTTCAATGTGTTAAGACAGTTTCTTAAAATAATTAGCGGGTAAAGTTGACATATATTGAAGAATGTTACATTCTTCTTACTTTAATAAAATCAACTGAAATAATTTTTTGTGGAAAGTATCCTGTATACTGATAAACAAAAGGGGTTTTCACCCTACCAGAATTTCTGTTCAGTTAAGAAGATAAATAAATCTCAAAACTTTTCAGGGAGGGAGTAAATTATTAAACAATGACTCAACAAAAGAAAAAGAAATAAAAAATATATACTTTGAAGTAGGAATTATAAAACTGGGCTTTTAATAAATATTTAGGGTAAAGACATTGCTATGTATTTATACAGTTCATGCATCAAAACACGCTTACTCATACAAAATTTATTACACTGCATCCTGCAGCTGAAGGAAAACTGTAGGACAGTATTAATTAGCACAGCATGTGTGAAAGGCTTCTCTCTCTGTTCCTTGTCAGTTGCTATGGTTACACAACAGGAAGAGATCTACACTACCTTTGAAAAAGGATGAAGTTCATGGGTTATTATCAAAACTTCTTGCATTAATGTTTAGTGTGAATTAAAAGTTAAAAAGCCAAGTGAAATGCTAACCAGCTGAACACAGGGTACCTGCACGCTGCAGTTATGGCTGAGTGTGTGCATAGGAACCAGTGCTTGTTGCCATGGGCACCGAAAATAGTTTGCATAATAATTCAGAGCATCTAAGTTTAAGATGTTACTGTTTCTAACTCATCAAAGACCCTCAAGTTGAGCAAAAAAGAAAAAGAATCCTGCTATTCATGCCCTACTGCCAATTATTCAAAGATGACCTTGATACTGGCTAGCACAGCAGAATCTTAGATTTCTAGAAGAGTTCTGAAGCTTTATAGTTACCCTCTTACCCAATGGAAGAGCTCCCTTTTCACATTATCTTCAAGATGGTTATCCAACATATGCTGCCACCCGGAGCCCAGTGCTACCCTCTTGCAGGGATATGAGATAAACCACTTGGCAGTGCTTCTAACAGTTGCCCTACACTGCCAGTCATTGGAGATGTTCTCCAGAACAGCCGTCGGCAACCTTTTGGACCTCATGGACCACCAATGGTCCATGGACCACCAGTTAGCAACCGCTGCTCTAGAACTTATTTTAATAACTCTCTCAGCTGCAACAGACCTCTCCTCCGCCTTTATTATCTACTTCCTTGATTCCTCAGATAGGGAAGAGTTAACAGCAGTGACTTGGTCTCCCTATGGGATCTTCCTCTACTGGTATACACTGTTTTTTTTTCCCCTAGGGTTATATATTCAAGCCAGGTAACTGTGGCTAATGCCATGTCTTCACTGTTATGGATAGGTGATTTCTCATAAGGTGGTACCTCCAGCTTCCACCTGTCCATGGGCTTCAGATCTGGGTCTGTCCCACTCCTCAGCAAGGATGCCCTGCAGGAACCTCCACACAACCCCAACCCCAAGCCCCTACAGCCTTCTCTATCAGGAATACAGGGAATATGCCCCTAGGTCCAGGAGTAAATGCATTTTATTTGTAAACTGTTTTAGGTTCCCCGAACTATAAAAGTTATTTTTAGCTGTATACAGATATAAGTTAGATTTTTATATTCCATGCACATCGAACTATTCCTTCAAATTCCAAGGCATCCTTTTGGCAGGTGGTAAAAATGTTTGGAAACTGTGAGTAATCTCTGAAATTCTATGAAGAAAAATCACTAAACCTAGGACAGCTCAAGACTGATCGTGTTCACGCCTCTGCTTTGACTAAGGGATTGAAAAAGAACTGGCAACGCTGATGGGTTTCTTTCTAATTAAGTGGAATAATGGCAAAAAGCTAGATGAACTTACAAAAGTCAACGAAAATAAGATAAAAAGGAGTATCTTTCATCACTTCGGTCTTTCCAGAGAACGGGCCACTGTATTGTGCTTGTCAGTGATTTCGGTTTTTTATTAGAACCATTTCCACACCTCTCTCTCAACATACTTCATTTCCCAAACTAAACGGTCAGAAAAAGATGGTCCTGTTCCCAGTTAATCATAAAAAGCAATATGTCCAGGCCAAGGGTTCCTTCCTTCACAACTTGAAGCTAAACAGACATTATTTGGGTAATAGTTCACCACCGAGCAGATGGGTTGGAGAGGGAGAGACTCCTCTATCCCATGAGTCATCCCTGGAGACGGGCAGCGAAGGCTTCTCCCTGCTTTCCCTTTCCACCGTCCTGGGAGCTGGCCAGGAGTTTCTTTTCTCAGACCCATTTCTAATGAAGCACTCTCCCTGCTACAGGACTTATAGTAAATGTCTCAGGCTATGCTAGAGCTGCTTGAAAATCTTTTATTGCTGCTCTTAGAGTATGTCAGTAAACAACCACCAAACAAAACATGGAAAACACTTTTTTAAATCTTTTATTGCCGCTCTTAGAGCATATCAGTAAACAACCACCAAACAAAACACAAGTTTTGGCTTTAACCTCTTTCCTCTGCACTCTACAAATTTTCCGGGATGATCTTACTTAATCCCGAGGCTCCAGTTACTACCTACCTATATGCTGGTGATCTCAAAAACTTTAACTCTAGAATTCATCTTCCTCCAAATCTTTAGGTTTCTACATAAAAAATAGCCACATAGGTTTTTTCTACGGCTATCTCAAACATTTCTGCTGTCCCCAATTCTTCAACCAGTACCACCCTCACCAGTATTCTGTAACTCACCATTAGCCATCACCGTCCATCCATTCACTAGAGCCAGAAGTCTCAATCTCATTCCAGGTTCCTTACACTTACAAAATTACAAAACTCAATGCATTTTGATTTTTAAAAAAATCCCCACCCAAGGCTATGTTTAGTGAGTTGAGAGGGAGAGAGAAACATTGACCGGTTGCCTCCCATATGCACTCCTACAGAATCGAACCCACAATCTTTTAGTGTATAGGTTCGCACTCCAACCAACAGAGTAACCTGACTGGGGCCCATGGATTTTACTTTATAATTATTTTATAACTTTCTTCCTCATCTTGAAGTCCACTTATCATCCCTTACAGGACTGTTACACTAGCCTCACTTCTGTCTATTGCAAATAGTTATCAATTTCAAAATCTATTCTAGACAATAAATCACCTACCTTTATTGAAATTAATTTTGTTGAAAATTAAAGTTTAAATGATATACTCTTTAAAGTGAATATAATAGGAGACTGAAAAGCCCAAACACCCCAGCTAAGCACCACGGAAGTTGGACATCCTCCAATGCCCTTGCCCCACATTTGCCTTCACAGGAAACAGGAAATATGGGTGTTTTAGGGACAAGTCTAGGCTTTTTTATACATTTGACTATTGAACAGCACAGGTTTGGACTGTGTTGGTCCACTTATACATGAGTTTTTTTAAATAAATATGTTCTTTCCCTTAGGATTTTCTTAATAACACTTCCTTTTCTCTAGCTTATTTTGTTTTGATACAGTATATATACATACACAAGGCAGGGCTAACGTAGGTTTACAGTTATGAGCATATAAAACAGAGTTTATTCTTATATTATTATTTATTAGTTGTTGTGTTTTCCAAATGAACAAGTGTAAACCTACTTTTTGTCCCACGACGGATGGATGGATGGATGGATGGATGGATAGAATCATACAATATGTGTGTTCATTGACTGTTGGTTATGGGTAAAGCTTCTGGTAAACAGTAAGATAATAGTAGCTAAGCTCTTGGGGAGTCAAAAGTTGTACACAGATTTTCGACTATGTGTGGGGGTTTGGTGGCCCCGACCCCCAAACTATTCAAGAGTCACCTGTACATTTAATAACATGGTGTTGTTAAAGTGGAAAACAAAGTTTTCAAAGTACAGTTAGATCTTTCTTTTCATTTGAATAAAACTTTTTTGGTTTTCTTTCTACTCTTACAGAATAACAACAATCCCTTAAAAATGTTTTTATTGGCATGTCTCAGAGTCTTTCCACTGAATAAGAGGAATTTTTGAAGATCAATTCTAATAAAATAAAATTAAGTCCAGAAGAAATGTAAACATGCTAAGATAGTATTTTATTTTGCTCTGGTTTTATTTATCTTTGTATTTCTTAATATAGTATACCTAACTTCTGGCTATCCTAAAGAGCACAGTTTTTTTTTATATCTTTCATTTTAAATAACAGAAATGATCACAACATTTTAATATAGACATTCTGAACCAAAAAAAAAGTATTCAAATAATTAAATTTTATATACAGGAAAAATATTTTCTATTTTATATAGAAGATAAAAACAATGTACTTCTCTGGTAAACACTGTTTTAAATGAAATTAATAGATATGATGGGAAGACCAATTAGCAAAATTTTTTGGCTGAATACCACATAAGGAACACACTATTTTTGTCAGAGCATTAGGTTACATATTGGAAGACGTGATAAGAAGAAAAACTAAATTCCTAATAGTGGTTTAGACACCAGTTAGTTGTGTCTCCTTGATGAAGTGACTTAAGCTCTCTTGCTTAACAAGGCTGAGATCAAAGTCAGCAAACTATGGCCTGCAAGCCACCTACCTGTCTATGTAAATAAATTCCGCTGGAACAGAGGTACCCCCATACCCTCACATAATGTTTATGGCTGCATGTGCACTACACAGCAGAGCTGAGAAGTTAACAGGCCCATAAGACTATAACAAATAGCATCTGACCCTTTAAGGAAAAATGTGCTGACCTAAGGGTAAGATTAAAGAAGCTTCAGAGTCTATTCAACTACCGGCATATTTCATTTTATTGTACACTTCACTTCACAGCTCTTTGCAGATAGTATGTCTTTTACAAATTGAAGGTTTGTGGCAACACTATGTGGAGTATGTCTATTCACAAGATTTTTTTTCAACTGCCCTTGCTCACTTCTCGGCTCTGCACCACATTTTGGTCATTTTCACAATACTTGCAACTTTTTCATTATTATGATATTTGTTATGGTGGGGCATGTTCAGTTATTTTTTATGTTACTTTTATAATTATTTGAGGGCACCACAAACCTAACTCATATAAGAAGACAAAGCTAATCATATACCCAAAGTCAATGGGTAAAATGCTATTGAACAGCTTGGCATGCAACAGAGACATTGTTTGTGACAAGGAGAGTCAATCGATGCAACAATCTTCATTGCGGTCTTATTTTAAGATGTCGCCACAGCCACCTCAACATTCAACAACCACCACCCTGACTAGTCAGGGGTCATCAACACCCAGGCAAGATCCTCCACCAGCAAAAAGATTACAACTCACTGAAGGCTCAGATAACAGCATTTTATAGCAATAAAGTATTTTTAAATTAAGGGATTTACATTGTTTTTTATATACAATGGTAGTGTTATGATTGCATACTTAGTAGACTACAGTATGATGTAAATATATCTTATTTTTTATCATTTAAAGTTTTAGGATATAAGTATTTTATTAGTATATTACAATAAATTGGATTTATAAAGAAGTTATGACTGAAATGTATATCTATAACCCACGATATCAGTTTTATATATGCCAAAAAGCCTTAATATTCTCAAAGGATAATATTTAACCATGTTAATGTGTTTTAACTCATAACAGTACAGAATAAAATGCTTTTTATGTAGATGTAGTTTAATAAAATGCTTTTTATATAGATGTTATTTCAAATTCTGTTAGATGAAATAAGTCAGATAGAGAGAGACAAATGCCATATGATTTCACTTATATGTGGAACCTAAAGAACAAAACAAAGGAATAAACAAAACAGAAACAGACTCATGGATGCAAAGAATTGACTGATAATTTGCTGGGGGTCAGGAAGGGGTGAAGAGATGAAGGAGCTACAAAATAACCCTAGCTGGTGTGTCTCAGTGTTTAAAGCACTCTCTCCAAAAATCAATGGGAAAAATATCCTCATCTGAGGATAACAAAAAAAAACAAACACAAAAACAAAAACAAAAAGGCTACAAAATAGTCATAGGGATATAAAGTACAGTATAGGAAATATAGTTAATAATATTGTAATAACTATGTACAGTGCCAGGTGAGTAATAGAACTGCAAGGGGACCAGTTCATAAATTATATAATTGTCTAACCACTATGCTGTATACCTGAAACAAATATAAAATAATACTGAATGTGAACTGTAATTTAAAAATAAATAAATTTTTAAAAAGCAAAAGGAAAGGCTCATTCTAACATAAATGTAACTATTATATACACTTGGAAACCAAAAATTTCATGTGACTCGCTTTATGGCACTGGTCTGAAACAAAATGCAATATATCAGAGGTGTGACTGTACTAAAACTAAGTGATCCTAAGAAAATATTACTAAAAACTTGTTCATGAAATGTATGAAAATTACATATGCTCAAGCTCCTAAAAAGCCCTCTAAGTAAATAATTCCACCTCAATGATCCTATCACATCGCATCTGCATTAGCAGAAAATGCAAAATTCTTTTCAGTGGATTTTATGTGAATATATCATCATTTTCACAGTTCACTGGTTTACATTTCATTTTCTAGTTTCTGCTTCTCAGTTAATGAAACTCTGGATCATTATTCCTAGGCTAGATGACAACACAATATAGAAAATGAATTTTATAACCTGACTAAATTAGCAATTTTCACAAATGTCCATATTCAAACTGATTTGTTTCCATTTTTTTTAATTAAAAGTAAAACATACTAGAGTCATCATAAGAATCTAAGTCCCAAATCAAAACATAAGACTCAAAACTTTTAGGCTCTTTACTCAGAGATTAATATATGCTACAAATATTATGGGTATCACTTGCATGTGTTAAAGAGAGATTATTGTAAAATCACAACTATAATTAGGTCAAATAACCTGAGAATAATTGTGATTTTATGTCAGAGATATGCTTTGCACTTTATAGGAAATATGTCAATCTATAAAGATGAAATTATCATACATACATAACATTTGAAATGATAACACAGACTCTCATTATTATTATTATTATTTAGCTCTTAAGAGAAGAAATTAGAGTAAATGTTCTAGGAAGCTTAGGGAAAAGGCATTCCCATTTTTTTTCCTGAACCACTCAATTAACTAAAAAAAAAAGTGTGTGTGTATATGTTTGTGTTTGTGTAGCGGACACTATTCTTACTCAGTCTTACTATGATAATACTAAAATATAAAAATCGGTGGATATGCTAGTACTAATAAGAGGTAACCTGCTAAGAATTCATTGAGCAGTTATAATCTCTTAGGAACTCTTAGGGTTTTTAAATATATAACATCATTGAATCATTACAACAACCTAGAAGTTTGTATAATTATTAGGATCCCAAATGAACAGAAAGGAATCTACTCCAGATCATACAGTAACAGTGGCTGTGTCAGTATTTGAATGCAGGCAGCCTCCCTAGAAGACTGGGAATTGGGGAGCAAGTATGTTCCTGGCCTCCAGGTGGGCAGGGCATGGACCCAGTGAATGGTTACAGGCCAGTCCAGTGAGAGGGAGATGGATGGGGTAAGAGCAGAGAGGCAGGGGGGAAAGGAAAGAGAAATGATGAGAAAACATAAGCTGGTTTTGTTCTCAGGGAAACTGGGGTATCCCTTTCCCCACTGAACATTGGGGGTAGGGTTCTTCTGCTATCTTGAGAAAAAGGACTTTCTGAGACTTGCCTGGGTGATTTTTATTTGTGTGGCATTACATCCCTGGGTTTCCAAAATTCCATGTCCCTGAGTCCAGCTGTAGTAGCTGTGAGGCTGGGGCTTCAGTACACTAAAAGCAAAGCCAGTGCCCACAATTTCTGTTCCCTGTTACAGCCGGGCCCAGTTCAGCCTCAGGCTAGTTATGGTCCATTTGACCATTGTGTATGGGGGTCCCTATGGCTGTGTGCCAGGTGGGTGAACATAGGGGAGCCCAGCGAGAGGGGGCCCTGACACAAGAGTCCCAAGAGAACCAAGGGAATGAGCTCCTTTTCTTAGAGAATTACATATCCCCAAATCCGAGCCCTTGCCGTGGCCAAGCCCTTTCTGTTCCCAGCTGTGATTGACAGGCGAGTCTCTTTCCGACATCACCCCAATTTTATTGGGCATGCGTCTCTTCTCCTCCCTGTCCAGTCCCTTCTCCCAGGGATCTCTGGGGAGTAGACTGGTGGCTCCCTGGGGAGCGTGAAGCTTTCACTTCCTGGTGAGGCTGCCTGAATGACATGCCTATAATATTTGGTCTTCCCGTGGCTCCTTTCCAGTTCTTAATAACTAGCTAATTACAACAGCATCCGTTTTGCTGGAAGGAGGTTCCAAAAATAGAACTAAACTCGAGATTGATGTTGTCCAAAAAGTCTCACAAAAGAGTCAGACAAAAACCCTGACTGGAACCTCCCCTTGGGTCTGCTTGCTGAAATGAGAACAGTGCGTATCTACTGCTTTCTTTGTTCCAAAATGGGAATTTAGCGGAGGGCAGCGATAGCTCCAAAGATGGAGCAGTTACCAGAATGCTGTGATAGGCTGGAGAATAACAGCTAGACATATAAAAATAATAATAATAATGACTTGGAAAAGAGGCCTATTTATCTTATAAGACCCTGGGGGCCCTTACCCCTGGTTACCCCCACCTCCACCCGCTCAGAAACCTCAACCATGGCTGTGGTTAAAGCTAATCAGAAGCATCTGTAATAATAACCCATAAAGTAAAAGTTCTGAGGTGTCCTTTTCTGAAGTGAATTTTTAAAATTATTTCATGAGATGAAACCAGGCAGTTACTTTCAAAATGAACTGAGAGGTTTTTATGTTTCTCTCCAACAGTAAATGTCCAACTGCATCAGTTCAAATTAATGAGGCAATTTTTGAGCCAATTCAAGGCAAAAGAGGTTTGAGTCATACTGCATCATTACATTTTTTTGTTTTATGATGTCTGCCCAATTTTTCTGAACTATTTTCTCTCATGCTTTTCGTTTTCTTTTACCATACTAGTTGAGCCCAGGTCCAGAACACCGCACTCACTACTGGGCTCCAGACATTATGCTTAAGAGAACACACCTACTAAAAGATACGCATGTTGATTTTGATAATTTATGAAAAGTGACAGTGACAATCTTGGCTGTCCTGCTGGAAGTGGGCATCAGAAATGTAGTAAATAAACTTCAGACACAGCTGGTTTGGCTCAGTGAATAGAGCGTCGGCCTGTGGACTGAAGGGTCCAGGGTTCGAATCTGGTCAAGGGCACCTACTTCAGTTGCAGGTTCCCAGCCCTGGTCTGGAACATGCAGGAGGCAACCAATCGATATGTCTCTCATATCAGTGTTTCTATCTCTTCCTCTGCCTTCCACTCTCTCTAAAAATTGATAAAAAAAAATTATCCTTGGGTGAGGATTATATAAGATAAATAAATAAGCAAATAAGTAAGTAAATACATAAGTAAACTCTAAATCTCCAAAAAGACTTATAAAGAGCATCTGGGGGATATTTTCAAAGATACTTTAATTCCTAAAAATAAATATATGTCATGATCACCGCAGAGACCCATCACAGAGCTTTTGTGCCAGAAGAGATCTAAGACAGTCCATGAGATATCTATGAGAAGGAAACTGGGGTCCACAGGTGGATCCACTCTGCCCCCAGGGCTTCAAATCTATTCCCTTTTCCTGTCCTCCCTGCCACTGTCACAGGAGGCCCGGAAACATACTCTTCTGGGCCTTGAACCTTAGAAAGAACTCCCCCTGGCCTCCCAGATGCCATGCCTGCCCTTCTGTCCCTTTTCCACAGTCTGAGGAGGAGACAGGTCTGCATAGTGTCAGGCAGGGTCAGGCAGGGTCAGGCCGGACCACCACTTACATACAAGCTGACCTTAATGAGCCTGTAACTACAGAGTCCTTGCTCCTGGCCTCACACTGGGCCTGGGCAATGAGAGGCACAGGGACCCAAGATCACAGGGAAAGGAACAAAGGAGGGTGGGTACTTGTTCCCTGGCTCCTCCCAGCCGGACAGGAAATGGCAGTGGCTAAGTCCTCCCTCACAAGGCTGTGCTCTGACTCAGTGGGCTGCAACATTATCTTCTCTCTTCATCCAGCAATGGGGGAGTGGGAAAAGCTCCCCACGACTGCCAACCTGAAAGGGGTTTCCCTTCTTCAACCCTGGCCCCCGTTTCATCAATAGTCCCTTCAGCACATTCTCCTCGGCCACCCCATGTGCCTTGCCCTTTGCTTCCTTCGGGGAACCCTGAGACAAGGACTACACCTGAGTCAAAGGATGTTGGTGTGAGCGGAGTAAGCCTTGTTGCTTCTTATTCCCTTCTATGTTCTAGCCAACTGTTAGCAGCCCATCATATCACCTGCAATTATCTGCTTGCATCTCCATTTCTTTCCACAGTATGGTCTCAGTATGGCAGGGCTTACTCAGCTGTGGTCTCCCACATGTCCTTCAAAACTCTACTCTGACTTGCCTTCTCCTCCTTGGCCCAGGCAATGAGCCTTCCTCTAGTCTCTGATTGCAGCTCTGAGCGTCATTCATTCACATGGCAGCCCCCACCAGCCCAACACAAGACTGCAGTTTCCCTGCGAGGAGACCATGTGGTTCACTGCCTTTGTGTCTCCAGTTCCTGGCCTGGTGTCGGGCCCACAGGGAGCCTGTTGCTGGCCTGACATCTGCAGTAAGAACAGCCACCTATCATAAACCCTGAGACAGCGTTCCCGTAGCAGGTGGTGTGTGTGCGCTGCTCTGGCCAATGGGGAGGAAACTCAGCCCAACTTCACCAGAGTACAGCGGTACCTCGAGATACGAGTTTAATTAATTCCATAACCTTGAAGCATGGGAAACTATGAGATGCTCGAGTCTCGGTAAGCTGGTGGGTCCTGTGCAGCCAGCCGATCCTCGCAATTACTTCTATCTCAAATGTTGCTCGTATTTCAAAGCAAAAATCGCTCGCTCTGAGGCTCATATCTCAAAAATTTCGTATGTTAGGGCACTCGTATCTCGAGGTACCACTGTACCTCTGCTTTCACCTGTTTACACCTTGGGACTTTGTGTCAGTTTTCACGAAAAAATCTGGATTTTTTAAATGTTTAAATCCCAAATGTGAGTAAAACTGAATCACATAAAAATTCATGGTCCACATCCTATCTAATAAAGAGAGAATATGCTAACTGACTGTCACACCATCTCAAAGATGGTGGCACCCACAGCCAATAAGGAGGAAATAAGCTAGTTGACTACCATGCCCTCAAAGATTGTGGTGCCCACAGCCACAAGATAGCAGCACCTAATCCCCTCAGTCCCCCAGTCCCCCAGGGCCAGCCCAAGGGACAACCAAACGACTGAACAAGGAGGCTGCGTGGGGCAACCAGGCTGGCAGGAGGGTTAGTGAGGGATGACAAGGCCAGCAGGGAGGGCTATTGAGGGGCGACCAGACCAGCAAGGGAGGGTTGTTGGGGGTGACCAGGCCATCAGGGGGGATAGTTGGAGGCAACCTGGCCAGCAGGGGAGGGCAGTTAAGGGTGACCAGGCCAGTTGGGGTGGGGAACAGTTAAGGGTGACCTGGCCAG